>SZWC01004986.1:59016-90836 GCA_023375785.1 Penium margaritaceum
GGTTTGGGAACACTAGCTATCAACTAGAAAGCACAAAGACCTTCGATACGTAGTGACACGGCGTGGTAACCATGTACAGGGACAAACCAAAGTAGGCATATGTCACTAACCATGACCAAACGGATTTCACAGTGTGTGGTCAACGTATAAAACTCATAACATGAGTTACAAATGGTCAGTGGGGGAAACCATGGGTTGGGAACACTAGTTATCAACTAGCAAGTAGAAATATTTTCAACAAGTAGTGGCAGGGTGTGGCTAGCGTGCACAGTGACCAACCAAAGGATGCATACGTCACAGACTATGACCGAAGAAGTCCACAATGTGTGGTCAACATTGACAACTCATAACACGAGTCACAAATGGTCAGAGGGAGAGACAATGGTTTGGGAACCCTATGTATCAACTAGAAAGGACAAAGAACTTCAATATGCAGTGGCACGGTGTGGCTAATATGCACACCAAACAATCAAACTCGGCATATGTCACTGACCATGACCAGAGAATTTCGATATGGGTGGTCAACGTTGACCAACCATAACACAAGTCACAAACAGTCAGGGGAGGAATCCTTTTTACGGGAATATCAGTTCTCAACTAGCAAGTACAATGACCTTCACTCAATAGTAGCACGGTGTGGCTACCATGCACATTGTGTCAGAATTGAGAAGATGACCACCATCAAACTCCTATCACCTGAATATCCCAGGCACTCTGAATAATGGTTCAGCTCCGGCCTCGAATCATCTCGGTGACATTTCCAAATAGCCGTTAATGGCCATCCACCGACCAAACGGAACTATAACCGAGCAATCCAATAATAAGGGGTCCAACCGCAAGCACGTCCGGCTAGTGCACCAGAAGCCGTTGCATATGATTTTTCCTGTTCTGTCTTTGATATAAGGAGGATGTTCATTCCCTCCTGGTTTAACCAGAACAGTTCTGCTTATCCTGTTCCCCTTTGGTTCCGCGGCTTCGCCGCCGTGACTTCGCTCTGCTCGCTCCTCCGATTTCTCGTCTTCGCCAGCCGCTCTCAACACTTCGCTCCGTCACTCTCGCTCCTTCGCTCAGCTCTCTTACTCCGCCAACCATCTCTCACCTCGTCAGAACTCTCTCTCACACCAACTTGTCTACCTCGGCTACCTCGAGTCTCAGTCTCTATCCGCTTCCGCGACTAACTCCTTGGACCGTTCCCGCTTACGTCACTTTGCTGACGTACACGTGCATGTCCTGACGCTTCTGTCAGCTTCTACTGCTGCTGTCCTCATCCCTGCATTCTTCTGACATGGTATCAGAGCTTCAGGAAACATCACCTGGTGCCCGGTGACCGCGTCATCGCTCTGCTGTTATCCTCCCTCCATCGCTTCCACCTGCAATCTTCCCCCGCCGCTACCATCGCCTCGCACTTCCCCGCTTCACCCGCAGCTGACATCAGCAGCATTGCCTGACGAGTTCCCACACTGAAGAGACGCATCGTCATCCTAAGAAATCCCTGCACCCATTTCCGCAACCGTGACTAACAACCGGTGACTTGTCGCCCACATCACCCGCAAGCAACTCTCGAGCCGTCGCCTGCCGTCAACTACCAAGAAGCTTCCTGCCCTCTGCCATTCACTACCCCTTATCACCTTTGCTACTGCAAGCATCTTCTCCTCTCACATCCTGCCTCATTAGCTTCATCTGCTCCTTCCTCGCCGTCATCCTCTGTCTGCCTACGTCCATCATCTCGAGCCGCCTTCTCGCATCGTCTCCTTGCCTCGTCAGCAGCTGCAGTCAAAACTGCCGCCGTCAGGATCGGATACCACTAGTCTTCTTGGTCTCATTTCCGAGCCAACTGGGGAACAGGCCGTCACTCTCCTGACATCAGCGGTCTAGTGCCTCTGCCCGCTGCCTGACTCCCTCTGCCGCAACCAACCTCTTCCAACTGACAGGATATCAGACACCACCAGTCTTCCTGCTCCCATTTCCGAGCCAACTGGGGAACAAGCCGTCACTCTCCTGAAAGCAGAAGAAGTGGTTGTGTCACTCCAACTCCCTGCGGCATCGCCCCTCATCGCATCTCCCACCGCCCGCATAACTTCCAACTTCTCTTCTTCAGCATCATCATCAGCCTCCAGCCTTCAGTTCTCGCGTCATACTCATTTGGTTCCATCAGCCGTCCTTGCCATCCTCGCTCCAGCGTCCTCAGCTCCATCAGCCGCCAGTTCCTACCTCATCCCCATCTCTTTGTCATCTGCATCCTCCGCGCCGCCTTCACATCAATCATCTTCATCAACATCATCTTGCAGTGCACGTGGTTCCACCCCTGCGCCCACTCATTCATCAATCGTTTCCTCCGTTTCCGCATCGTTTTTCCGCTCGGCACAAGGATCCGCCCGGTCGCATCGCCTGTTCCGCGACGACCTGCGCCCACGCTGAAACTTCCTTCACCGCACGCGGCTCGCCCCTGCGCCCACTCCGTCATCATCAGCTTCCGCTTTCTCATCAGCAACCATCAGCATCTGTGAACGGCACTAGGATCTGCACGAGCTAGCTGCTCGTTTTCGTAGCAGCCTGCACCCATGCCTGCAGCAGATTTCTTGCGGCGCGTTGGCCTCTGCCTTCCCTTGCCGCATCCTACTCCCCTGTTTCAACTCGTGCCTGTGGATTCGCCCTTGCTCCCACTCCATCATCAATCGTTCCTCGCCATCTACATCATTCTCAGCTCGGCACAAGGATCCGCCCAGTCACATCGCCCATTCCGGGACAACCTGCGCCCACGCCGAAAACATCCGGCGCGCACGTGATTTCACCCCTGCGTCCACTCAATCATCAATCATTCTTCCACCTTCAGCATTACTCTACACAAAATCTGCTCGCTCGCATCACCAACCTCATGATAACATGTCCTCACCCTGCCACTCAAACCTCCCTGCGCCACCTTCATTGTCTGGTGAACAAAACATTGGTCTCTGTGGTGAACGGCATCAAGTGCTCCCTCTCATTAGTCGTCGGGACTAACAATTACTTTTCATCCCGCCTCTCAACATCAGCCCCTCAACATGACACACTGGGTTCGCAAAATACTCGTATCAGTGGGCTCTATCGTCGAACCCTCACGCATCCTTCACTTCAAAGAACTCGGACAACACAACTTTTTAGAATGAAGACCCATCTGGGAGGACATGTTTCAAACCATCGCCATTGATCACAACAATGTGATTGATATCCTCCGCTTCCAACCGTTCGTGGGACAAATGCAAGCCGACTTCCCCACCACCTCATCTATGGAGCTCTACTAGAATCACTGGTTCGAAGTCGAAGAACTGATTCTTCGACTCCTCTATCTCGCCACTGACACGACGTTTCGTGACACCCTGGAAAACCATCGCTCAGGAACTGACCCACTGAACAATGTCTTCCTCAGCATTAACCGACGATGCACCCATGGGCACCGTCTTCATCACCTACACATCATCCCTCCCTACCAGATATCCATGGATCAACTACCCCAACCACCTCCTTGTCCTGCCCTGGCCCAACTTCCTTTTCCACCACCTCCTCCAAGCCTGTAAAACCTCAACTCAGAAGTCACCTCAGGGGTCATCTTCACGGGGGGTGTCAGAATTGAGAAGATGACCACCATCAAACTCCTATCGCCTGAATATCCCAGGCACTCTGAATAATGGTTCAGCTCCGGCCTCGAATCATCTCGGTGACATTGCCAAATAGCCGTTAACGGTCATCCACGGACCAAACGGAACTCCAACCGAGCAATCCCCTAATAAGCGGTCCGACCGCAAGCACGTCCGGCTAGTGCAAAAGTAGCCGTTGCATATGCTTTGTCCTGTTCTGTCTTTGATATAAGGAGGATGTTCATTCCCTCCCAGTTTAACCAGAACAGTTCTGCTCATCATGTTCCCCTTTGGTTCCGCGGCTTTGCCGCCGTGTCTTCGCTCTGCTCGCTCCTCCGACTTCCCGTCTTCGCCAGCCGCTCTCAACGCTTCGCTCCGTCACTCTCGCTCCTTCGCTCAGCTCTCTTACTCCGCCAACCATCACTCACCTCACCAGAACTCTCTCTCACACCAACTTGTCTACCTCGGCTACCTCGCGTCTCAGTCTCTATCATCTTCCGCGACTAACTCCTCGGACCGTTCCCGCTTACGTTACTTTGCTGACGTACACGTGCATGTCCTGACGCTTCTGTCTGCTTCTGCTGCTGCTGTCCTCGTCCCTGCATTCTTCTGACACAATGACCGACCAAAGTAGGCAAATGTACTGCCTTTGACCAAAGAAATCCGCTGTGTGTGTTCAACGTTGACAACTCATAATACGAGTCACAAATGGTCAGAGGGGGAAACAATGGTTTGGGAACACCAAGTATCAAATAGCAAGGACAAGGAGCTTCAATACATTGTGGCACGGTGTGCATACCATGCACGATGACCAACCAAAGTAGGCATATGCCACTGACCATGACCAAGCAATGTCACGAAGTGTGGTAAACTTTGACAACTCATAACACGAGTCACAAATGGTCAGGGTGGAAGAGAATGGTTTGTGAATACTAGTTATCGACTACCAAGTACAAATATCTTCAATATGCAGTGGCATAGCGTGGCTACAATGCACAGTGACCAACCAAAGTATGCATATGTCACTGACCACAAACAAAGAATTTCACTTCATGTGGTCAACATTTACAACTCACAACACGAGTCACAGATAGTCAGAGGGGGTTAACAATGGTTTGGGAACACTAGCTATCAACAAGAAAGCACAAAGACCTTCGATACGTAATGACACGGCGTGGTAACCATGTATAGTAACAAACCAAAGTAGGCATATGTCACAAACCATGACCAAATGGATTTCACAATGTGTGGTCAACGTTGAAAACTCATAACACGAGTCACAATGGTCAGTGGCATGGTTTGGCTAGCGTGAACAGTGACCAAACAAAGGATGAATACGTCACTGACTATGACTGAAGAAATTCATTATGCGTGGTCAACATTGACAACTCATAACACGAGTCACAAATGGTCAGAGGGAGAGACAATGGTTTGGGAACCCTATGCATGGACTAGAAAGGACAAATAACTTCAATACGTAGTGGCACGGTGTGGCTACTATGCACACCAGACAAACAAACTAGGCATATGTCACTGACCATGACCAAAGAATGTCACCATGTGTGGTAAATTTTGACAACTCATAACACGAGTCACAAATGGTCAGAGGGAGAGACAATGGTTTGGGAACCCTATGCATGGACTAGAAAGGACAAATAACTTCAATACGTAGTGGCACGGTGTGGCTACTATGCACACCAGACAAACAAACTAGGCATATGTCACTGACCATGACCAAAGAATTTCAATGTGGGTGGTTAACGTTCACCAACCATAACACGAGTCACAAACGGTCTGAGGGGGAAACAATGGTCCGGGAATATCAGTTCTCAACTAGCCAGTACAACGCCCTTCAATCAGTAGTAACACGGTGTGGCTACCATGCACAATGACCGACCAAAGTAGGCATATGTACTGCCTTTTACCAAAGAAATCCGTCGTGTGTGGTCAACGTTGAAAACTCATAATACGAGTCACAAATAGTCAGAGGGGGACACAATTGTTTGAGAACACCAGGTATCAACTAGCAAGCACAATGATCTTCAATACGTTGTGGCACGATGTGGATACCATGCACGATGACCAACCAAGGTATGCATATGTCACTGACCATGACCAAAGAATGTCACCATGTGTGGTAAATTTTGACAACTCATAACACGAGTCACAAATGGTGAGAGTGGAAGATAATGGTGTCAAAATACTAGTTATCCACTAGCAAGTACAAATACCTTCAATATGTAGTGGCACAGTGTGGCTACAATGCACAGTGACCAACCAAAGTATGCATATGTCACTCACCACGACCAAATAATGTCACTAAGTGTGGTAAACTTTGACAACTCATAACACGAGTCACAAATGGTCAGGGTGGAAGATAATGGTTTGTGAATACAAGTTATCGACTAGCAAGTACAAATATCTTCAATATGTAGTGGTACAGTGTGGCTACAATGCACAGTGACCAACCAAAGTATGCATATGTCACTGACCATGAACAAAGACTTTCACGTCATGTGGTCAACATTTACAACTCAACACGAGTCACAGATAGTCAGAGGGGGCTAACAATGGTTTAGGAACACTAGCTGTCAACGTGAAAGCACAAAGACCTTTGATACGTAATGACACGGCATGGTAACCATGTACAGTGACAAACCAAAGTAGGCATATGTGACAAACCATGACCAAACGGATTTCACAGTGTGTGGTCAATGTTGAAAACTCATAACACGAGTCACAAATGGTCAGTGGGGGAAACCATGGGTTGGGAACACTAGTTATCAACTAGCAAATGGAAAGATTTTCAACAAGTAGTGGCACGGTGTGGCTAGCGTGCACAGTGACCAACCAAAGGATGCACACATCACTCACTATGACCAAATAAGTCCATTATGCATGGTCAACATTGACAACTCATAACACGAGTCACAAATAGTCAGAGGGAGAGACAATGGTTTGGGAACCCTATGTATGGACTAGAAAGGACAAACACCTTCAATGCGTAGTGGCACGGTGTCGCAAATATGCACACCAAACAACCAAACTAGGCATATGTCACCGACCATGATGAAAGAATTTCAATATGGGTGGTCAACATTCACCAACCATAACACGAGTCACAAACGGTCAGAGGGGGAAACAATGGTCTGTGAATATCAGTTCTCAACTAGCAAGTACAGCGACCTTCAATCAGTATAAGCACGGTGTGGCTACCATGCACAATGACCGACCAAAGTAGGCATATGTACTACCTTTGACCAAAGAAATCCGCTGTGTGTGGTCAGCGTTGACAACTCATAATAGGAGTCACAAATGGTCAGAGGGGGAGACAATGGTTNGACTAGAAAGGACAAAGAACTTCAATACGTAGTGGCACGGTGTGGCTACTATGCACACCAAACAACCAAACTAGGCATATGTCACCGACCATGATGAAAGAATTTCAATATGGGTGGTCAACATTCACCAACCATAACACGAGTCACAAACGGTCAGAGGGGGAAACAATGGTCTGTGAATATCAGTTCTCAACTAGCAAGTACAGCGACCTTCAATCAGTACAAGCACGGTGTGGCTACCATGCACAATGACCGACCAAAGTAGGCATATATACTACCTTTGACCAAAGAAATCCGCTGTGTGTGGTCAGTGTCGACAACTCATAATAGGAGTCACAAATGGTCAGAGGGGGAGACAATGGTTTGGGAACACCAGGTATCAACTAGCAAGCACAAGGACCTTTAATAAGTTGTGGCACGGCATGGATACCATGCATGATGACCAACCAAAGTAGGCATATGTCACTGGCCATGACCAAATAATGTCACTATGTGTGGTAAACTCTGACAATTCATAACACGAGTCACAAATGGTCAAGGAGGAAGAAAATGGTTTGTGAATACTAGTTATCGACTAGCAAGTACAAATACCTTCAATATGTAGTGGCACAGCGTGGCTACCATGCACAGTGACCAACCAAAGTATGCATATGTCAGTGACCATGACCAACAAATTTCACTTCATGTGGTCAGCGTTGACAACTCACAACACGAGTCATAGATAGTCAGAGGGGAGTAAGAATGGGTTGGGAACACTAGCTATCAATTAGAAAGCACAAAGACCTTCAATACGTAGTGACACGGCGTGGTAACCACGTACAGTGACAAACCAAACTAGGAATATGTCACTAACCATGACCAAAGAATTTCAATATGGGTGGTCAACGTTCACAACCCATAACATGAGTCACAAATGGTCAGAGGGGGAGACAATGGGTTGGGAACACTAGGTATCAATTAGAAAGCACAAAGACCTTCAATACGTAGTGACACGGCGTGGTAACCACGTACAGTGACAAACCAAACTAGGAATATGTCACTAACCATGACCAAAGAATTTCAATATGGGTGGTCAACGTTCACAACCCATAACATGAGTCACAAATGGTCCGAGGGGGAAACAATGGACTGGGAACACTAGTTATCAACTAGCAAGTATGAAGAACTTCAACAAGTAGTGGGACGGTGTGGCTAGCGTGCACAGTGACCAACCAAAGGATGAATACGTCACTGACTATGACGGAAGAATTCCACTATGTGTGGTCAACATTGACAACTCATAACATGAGTCACGAATGGTCAGAGGGAGAGACAATGGGTTGGGAACCCTATGCATGGACTAGAAAGGACAAATAACTTCAATACGTAGTGGCACAGTGACGCTACTATGCACACCAAAAACCAAACTATGCATATGTCACTGACCATAACCAAACAATTACAATATGGGTGGTCAACGCTCACCAACCATAACACGAGTCACAAACGGTCACAGGGGGAAACAATGGTCCGGGAAAATCAGTTCTCAACTAGCAAGTACAAAGACATTCAATCAGTAGTAGCACGGTGTGGCTACCATGTACAATGACCGACCACAGTAGGCATATGTACTGTCTTTGACCAAAGAAATCCGCTGTGTATGGTCAACGTTGACAACTCATAATACGAGTCACAAATAGTCAGAGGGGGAAACAATTGTTTGGGAAAACCATGTATCAACTAGCAAGCACAATGACCTTCAGTACCTTGTGGCACGGTGTGGATACCATGCACGATGACCAACCATATGTCACTGACCATGACCAAAGAATGTCACCATGTGTGGTAAACTTTGACAACTCATAACACGAGTCACAAATGGTCAGAGTGCAAGATAATGGATTCTACATACTAGTTATCAACTAGCAAGTACAAATACCTTCAATATGTAGTGAAACAGTGTGGCTACAATATACAGTGTCCAACCAAAGTATGCATATGTCACTGACCATGACCAAAGAAATTCACTTCATGTGGTCAATGTTGACAACTCAAAAGACAAGTTGGAGATATTCAGAGGGGGTAACAATGGTTTGGGAACTCTAGCTAACAACAAGAAAGCACAGAGACCTTCGATACGTAGTGACACGGCGTGATAACCATGTACAGTGACAAACCAAAGTAGGCATATGTCACGAACCATGACCAAAAGAATTTCACAGTGTGTGTGTTAAGCACTCTTCATCCGCAGCTCCGCGGGGAAATCCATCCGCGGAGAAAGCCTGGGCAGGCTAAGATCCGTGCACAACACGCTGGCTCTCGCGGACGCGCTTGAGCGAGGGGTAGCACGGGGTCCAGGGGCAATGAGGACCAGGATGTCTACAGGAGAGCCACCGCATATTAGCACAATCACCTGCGGCGGTTCCCCCAACTCAAGCGCTTGTGGCGGAGAAGGAAAGAGGCGGGAAGGAGTGGCGGGAAATCCGCGGTACAAGGAGAACAGGGACAAGCCGCAGCAAGTTCCGCAATCACTAACAGGGCGCAGATAGGTCAGCCGAAGGGCCGAGCAATCAAGGGAGGGAACATCCAATTAGCATGAGTGATCGTGCATCAATCACGGAGGAGCCCCTGGAGACGCATCGTGGAAGACAAAGATTCAATAAGGAACACGAAGAACCACGTGCACGAGCCGCAGATGAAGAAAATTATCAGTAGGAGATGTACTGTGTGTGAGTGTGTGGGTGGATGGCTCAGGACGAGACCCGCGGTGCGTAGCCGTACTGCGTGGAGTTCAAGTAGCAGGAAAGAGGATAGTGTGAGAGGGATGAGACCGACGGCATGTAGACATGCTGTGCGGAGTCCCAAGTAGAAAAGGGCCGCAGTAGCAGTAGCACAAGTGCAACTCAGTCTTGCATGCCTTTCTGAGCAATACTCCGCCTCCATGTACTCTGCCAAATTCATCTAAGACATTCAATCGCTCTCGTTGCTCACTATCCCACTGCCTCCGTGCCTTCTGTAACTCTTAGAATCCTGTCTGCGGACCGCGGAATTGCGTGCGTGAAAAACCAAAAGTCCGAGTGAAGTGAACTGCCGGCGGTACCTTCGCTTGCACACGTCTGCGGAACAAGGGTTCTGCGGAGAGGAGCTGGAAGCCACGCGGTGACGGCTCCCGTGTGGCAAGGAGTGGACCGCGGAGTTTCATTCATCGGTGAGGTTCGTGCATAGAAATTCAGGCCTTCAGTCCACATAACTACCAGTAGCTAGGGGTTGGGACCCCGTGATTCCGCTACATATCTAAGTAGAGCTGTGATAGTAGTGAAAAGTGCATGATCTGCGGGCTACACAGAATTGCGACTGCGCGGAGATAGTTGGAGGTGCGGAAAAATTGGAGGTATCAGTGTCATGGTGCGGTGAGCGTGGACAGTTCCTTGCTCTTTTTTCAGCGGAACTGCACGTGACCTTAGATCAGTCATTGATATCGGCAGCAAGCGCTTTGTATCAAGATTGCAGGAGACGGCAGCAACATTCATCCGTGCGGTGCTTCTTGCCGTGCCGAGCCACCAGTTACGAAAACGTTCAGAATTCCTCGCTGGTGCTGTCCCGCACCCCGGTCAGCTCCTCACCAGGCGCCGATCCGCTGGTCCAACATCGGCGGGTGAACGAGTGGCTGGAGCAGCTACACTGACGTCACATCATGGACGCTCTGGGCGAACGTGTGGAAGTGGACACAGTCTCAGACCATGGCAGCTGCGGACCCAACCAATCCCAGCACGAGTCCGAGGGAATGGAGGCTGTGGTTATGACACCACCATGGTTCTCGGATCCCCAACCATCATCGGAGCCACACTCCGATGGTGGAGGACTCGAAGTCTATCGCGGATTGGTCTACTGGCGTCGTGGCGGGCAACAGTCAACGGAGACCGACAACATGGCGGCACGACACGCATCATCAACAGCACATCCACAAACCTTACTACCGAGCCTCAAGGAAATAGAAACCACCGAGATCCCATCGGCAAGCGACCAGCAGCAAATGATGGGCTTGCAGCAGATGGGATCATTGACTCCCGCGCTTGGGATGCCTCTGGATTCCAGCCTGCCGCGACAGCTGTTAGGGACGGCTCCGGAAGGTATGACGACGGGATCACCTGCGACGGGGCTATAGCAGCAGCAGGTGGCCCCACCAACACTCTACCCAGGAGACGGGCCGCGGGGGACGCCGGTGTCCTCACAGACACCGGGATCCGTGCGGTTGTTCATGAACCAACCACCGGCGAACCAGCCTTCCCCGCCTATGGGGACGACGACGATGGATTCCGTCGCACCCTCTCAGCCGCCGATACATTTGCTGTAGCAGTCTCTGGGAGTCGACCAGGCAGGGGTGCTGCCGCAGTCTTCCGTGTCCGGTCTAGCGTTGCAAGAGAGGCCCTCCCCCCCAACTGGGCATGGGCGTACCACTGATGGGAGTACCCCCACAAGCCATCTCAAGTGCACCACCGCAACAGTAGGTGTATCCATCCGAGGCAGCAAGGAGTGCGATGCACGCGGGAGCACTGCCGGTACCAAGACCGCTGACCCAACAACCTTGGCAGCCCCTACCGCAAGCAGGGATGTCGGTTCAGCCCCTTGCAGGGATGGCGCATCCGGGGACTTAGGGTGTGCACGTTGCGCACCAGGGAGTCCCAGCGCAAGTGCCACCAGCGGGGACTCAACCACTGATCCATCAGCAGCCGACGCCTGGGGGTATGGCTCAAATGAGCACCATGATCCAGCCTTCCGCTGCCACTCCGCCCCTGTGGGCAACGCAGCAGCAACAGCCAGTGGGTATGACACAGGCGGGGATGACGCTGCCGACACTCGTAGCCAGTGCACCACCGCAGCCACCAACGATTGCTCCTTAGCAAATTCCCCACCAGAAACTGATGCGAGCAGTGCTCGCGGCAGCACCACCGCCAATGCCGCAGCCGCCCCCAATGGTGCAGGGCTACTCGAACCTGCCGCCACCGCAGACACATGGGACACAACACTCTATGGGGGCAGTAGCAGTCCTGACTGCCAATATGGGACCAGCGGCTCAGCCCTATTCCGCGGCCGCGATTCTTGCCAACCAGGCGTATTGGGTGCCCCAGGTGATGCCATCGGTGCCCGGGATCCAGGCTCCGCTCCCTGGGATGGCATTCTTCTCCACACCTTACACCACTACTGCACCAGCACCCTCTTCTTGGTACATGCTTCCCCCACCCATGCAGCCGGGCTTTCCCATGTCCGCGGGGCAATCACAGACGCTAAACCCTCCAACAGGATACTCCACGGTTCCGTCTGCAACCATTCCACCGCCACATGCTGTGTCTGCATTGACGACTAGTCGCAGCACCGTTCCGCAGCTACAATACATCCGATCCGAACCCACCAACATCCCGAGGTTGGACTCCTTCAAGGGTGCCCCGGAGGAGGACCCCTGGGTCTGGCTCAAACAAATTACACTCTATGCTAGCATTGGCCGAATTCCGCCCGACCTCTGCCTTGCCACCGCGGAACTTCACCTCCAGGGGGCTGCAGCTGACTGGTACAACGCGCGGGTGCCTTTCCCTTCTTTTGAAGACTTTGGTAATGCCCTCATCGAGCGTTTTAAGCACCTGACAAAGGAAGAAGCGCCGCGGAAGATTGAGAAGGAGGTAATGCGCAAGGATGATGACATTCGCAGATTTCTGGATCAGTTTCGAACCTGGACTTCCGTGGCCAAAATCCCGCAAGGGGAAGGGCTGTCGCTATGGGTCCTGCTGTAGAACCTCATCCACGCACTTCCCAATGAGATCAGCAGCCTCATGATCGCTGACCATTACCATTCCCTCCAAGATGCGGTGAGGGACACCACATCTATCTTTACCAGGCAGCGGTCCACCCGACAATACCAGGGCGGTGAGACCCAGGCATCCTCTCCTTTCCACGCCCTGCCATCGCAGCAGCAAAAACCAAGAGCTTGCTACACATGCCAGAGCCTGGAACACATTGCTCGAGACTGCCCCCGCAAGCGACAAGCCGCTCCGCGTCCTGACCTAGTCTCCCAGGACCCTATGGTCCAGCAGTGGCAGCAGTACTGTAACCAGACATGGCCGGGTCAGCAACAGCAGCATCAGCGGCAACAGCAGCAGCAGCAGCAGCAACTGCATCCGCCCCCCACCGGACAAGACCAGGCGACCCAGGGGACAGGTCAGTGTATCTTGCTGAACCCGCCGTCAAATCCCGCGGCCGGTGCCCGTAACGTAAAACTGGGCTTGCCTATGGCGGAGGACGAAACTATGGAGGTGACACACACGCCTGAGGAAACAGAGCTCATAACACGGGCTCGTTGACTCAAGCTCCACGAATGGGACCTACAAGAGGCTGCACAGCTCCAGAGCGACCTGCGGCAACAGGCAGAAGCTGCTGAGGCCCGACTGCAAGAGGCCGTCACAGCCCATTCCGTGCGATCCCCGGAGAAGCGACGCACCACGGATCCCGCACCTCCGAAACTTCCAGCTTCCGCCAATACTCAGTCGGTGCCCCAAAACACTCCCGTCCGTGCGGTGGAGTCCACAGATCCAGTGGAAAAACTCTTCACCACTCCCATCGCCTCCCTGAACTTCTTCGATTTCCTCCGACTTCATCCTGAGCTAGCTCTGCGGCTTAGAGAAGAATTCACCCGAGCCAATCATCTCCCTCACTACTCCGCCACACGGCACTCATAACACCCAACGAGTTGTGGAGGAGGCTCTACCGGGATTGACCACAGAGGAAACGGACTGGGGATGGGCACCACATCCTCTAGAACCACCTCGCCACGATGCCCGCCACTACAAAGTTGCCTGTTGCGAGATTTGGATCTGCGACTGCAAGTTTCTTGCTATCATCGACACAGGGACAACCCACACCACCGTGGCACTCCGCGTCCTGTGCCTCGTTGGATGGACAGACCGCATCCTTCCAACGCGCCGACTGTTCAGCAATTATGCGGGAGGGATGGATTATGGGGACGGAGAAATCCGGGGCCTGTCCATGCACGTGGGTTCTCTTCACGAACCAATGGATGTCCAAGTCACACAGGCCCGGGCTTATGACGTCCTCCTGGGCATGGACTATCTCCTTCCGTGGCAAGGCAACCTCATGTTCTCACTGGGGGTCATGCAACTCACCTCCGCTACCGGTACAAAGGAATACGCCCTCATCACTGTGGGAGATCGAGTAACGGTGCCGGTAACCGATGACTCACCCTTTTCCCTCTCCGATGCGGCACAGGAAGATGCACGCTTGCATTCCCACCGCACCCAAGCCCCCGCGGAGGTCGCCCTTGACGCAGAACAGATGCATGTTGGGGAATGGCGTGAACTCTCCGCGGACCACGCGGAACCAGGGGTGCGTTCCAGCCTCTTAGGGTTGTGGCAGCAAAGCGAGCAGGCATTCGGCCAAGGCCTTCCCCTGGATGACGACGATGATTTCTACCGCATCCGCGACAAACGGCCATCTCCGCCCCCACGATGGGATCATATTCTATACCCTCGCCTCTCACCCCACCAGATGTAGGACTTCCTGGAACTGCTGGACTCCTATGCCGACATCTTTGCTGGCGTGGCGACAGACTTAGGGGCAGTCAATGCCTTCCATGTCATTAATACCGGCGCGGCCGCTGTGGTCAAACAGAAAGTCTGCCGGATCCTCCCAAACCAAGAGCAGATCATCAACAAGGGCCTCGCAGAGTTGAAGGCGCAGGGCGGAATAGTCCCCATTGTCAGCCCCTGGCGAGCCAATCTGGTCATTGTCGGCAAACCGGACAGATCCAAACGTTTATGTGTGGACTTCCGCGACCTCAACCGCGTTACGGAGGAAGACGCATACCCCATGCCGCTGATTGTTGACATCCAGGAGCACCAGCAAGGGCGCGGATGGTTCGCAAGACTCGATGTCAAGGCAGCCTTCCACACCGTCCCCATGCACCCGGATTCCATCGTCAAGACGGCTTTCGTCACTCCTGAGGGACTCTACGCCTTTACCCGTATGCCCTTTGGTCTCCGCAATGTTAGTGCCACATTCCAGCACGTCATGGACTCCACTCTGCGCGGCATTCCCAATGTGAGCTACTACATTGACGACATCATGGTCGCGGCTCACAGTTTTACGGACCTCTTCTCTTCCCTCTCCGCCGTCTTCCCGGGTCTCCGTGCTGCCAACCTCAAGCTCAAGGCTGCCAAGTGTTCTATCGGTGCCGCGGAGATGGAATTTTTGGGATTTGTCATGAGTGCCGAGGGCATCAAAACCGACCGCGCAAAAATAGTGGCCGTGCAGGAGTGGCGCCAACCTACTACTGTGGGACAGGTCAAAATCTTTCTCGGCTTTATCTCTTTATACCGCAAGTTTGTCTGCAACCACGCCCGCATTATCCGCCCACAGCAGCAGCTGACCCATCGGGGCATCCCATTTGAGTGGACGCCGGAGTGTGCTGCTGCTTGGGCAGAAATCAAGCATCGCCTGGTCACCGCGCCCATGCTCGAGTTTCCTGATTTCAACCTTCCATTCTCCATCACTACTGACTGGTCCCGAGACGGCCTCGGTGCCATACTGTCGCAATCAGTCCAGGAACCAGTCCAGCGGGTGATTGTGTACGCCAGTTGCGCCCTCACCGAGGGTGAGCAGAATTACCCACCAGTGAAGGGCGAGTGTTTGGCTGTGTTACGGGCGCTTCAGCACTTCCGCGACTACATCAAGAACGACAAGCCTTTCACTGTCCTAACCGATCACCAAGCGCTGCAATGGCTCCTCACAACACAGAACCATGGGAGCATCTTGGCCAAATGGGCCCTCCTCCTTCAGGGCTATAACTTGAAGATCAAGTACCAGCCCACGCTCGCCAATCGACACGCGGATGCTCTCAGCCGCCTCCGTCGCGAAGACTGGCCTCACTCCGTGGATCCGCGGAAAGACCTCCTGGACCCCCCACATCTGCTCCTCTCCCAGCGGACAATGAACCTCAGTGGGAGGGCGTCGCTCGAGAATTCATGGATGAGGAATCTACGGCTGCGTACCAACTCCTGTCCGAGAAAGAACGAGCTGAACCCTTTGGCACCGCGGAGACTCTTCCAGCTCTCCACCCCACTTGGCATCAGCTCGCCCGCCGCTTCAATCCCACCATCCGCGACTGGACGCTCGAGGAAATCACGCCACATCTTCCCCCCCCCCCGCTCTTCACTACCACAAGCACGCTGGACCCCCTCTGCCGCGGCGGCTGCCATCGCCTCTCCGACGCAGTCTCCCGCGCCCTCAGCCTCCCCTCTCCTTGACACTTGCTATCCCATTTCCCTGATTGACTTCCTCCNCCCCACTTGGCATCAGCCCGCCCGCCGCTTCAATCCCACCATCCGCGGCTGGACGCTCGAGGAAATCACGCCACATCTTCCCCCCCCCACTCTTCACTACCACAAGCACGCTGGACTCCCTCTGCCGCGGCGGCTGCCATCGCCTCTCCGACGCAGTCTCCCGCGCCCTCAGCCTCCCCTCTCCTTGACACTTGCTATCCCATTTCCCTGATTGACTTCCTCCTGCACTCGCCTGCGTCTGCACGATGTCTCCATAACCTCTTCTCCTCCGTGAATCCCTCTCTCTCTCCCGCCGGCATCCACCTCTCTTGCACCTTCACCCATGATACAAAGTGTTCGCATGGTGGCCCATGCCATCGCTACAGTGCACTCCCGCGTTCGGGAGGATGCCTGCCGCGCGCCATGCACGTGGGCTCCTGCATCGCTGATACCCGATCCAACGGTACCCGCTGAGGTCCACGTAGCATGGTGTCACGTCTGGGTCTGTGGCCGCAAATTCGTAGCCATCGTGGACACCGGCGCCACCCATACCACCATCGCATTGCGGATGGCTCGCACCTTACGACTGGACCACCTCATCACACCTACTCGGCTCTGCTTCTGCATATCCACCGGAGCCATCGATGTACCCATTGGCCAGATTGTGGCCCTTCCCATCCAGGTCGCCAATGTGCATGCACCGCACACTGTGCAGGTGTGCGATGTCCGCACATACGATATGCTCCTCGCAGTTGACTGGCTCGTGCCGCGCCAAGCAGATATATTGCTCGGCGCTGGCATCCTCTGTCTCATTTCTGTCTCCGGCATTCGATCGTTTACTCCACTTTTTTCCTCAGCTCGCCCGTCCTCTGATCAATTCTCCATGGTTCTCACGCCACCCACCTCTGGCACTCGGTTCACTCGCCGCGTCACACGAAGCTTGGGGGCACACCGCGGGACGGCCTCTGCCATGGCTCGCCCATGCGCGGAGTCCGCGCATGCGAACAGGGGGGGGTGGAGGCATTACAAGGCGACCTGTCCAGCGGCAGACCACAAACCGTGCCGTAGCCGGAATAAGACACTCCGCACCAACCATGACGGCAGCCTCACCTGGGGCATCTCAGCCCCCCCGGGACCCTTCCGCGCCCCCGACAGCAGCAGCAGCAGCAACTTCACCTGGAGCACCTTCGACCTTGGGCCATCCCGCATCACCAGGGGCACCCCCGGCCGCCCGAGGCCCTTCCGCGCTCCCTGAAACATCTCCGGCTCCTCGAGTCCCCTCCGTGTCACCTGGGACAGCTGTGGCTCCACGGGGCCCCTCTGCACCCTCAATGACAATGGCGGCGACCTCACCTGGAGTAGCCCCGACATCGGACCTTTCCGCACCCCCAACAATAGCAGCACCAATGGTCTCACCTGGAGTGACGCCGGTACCGGGCTCCTCCGCACCACCCACGGCAGCAGCTCCAGGAGCATCACCAGGAGCACCTCCGACGCTGGCTCCCCTGCATCACCGACACTGACCGCATCTGCAGGCGCACCAACGCCGCCTGGCCCCTTTGCGCCAACAGCGCACTCTTCCTCCCAACCAGCCTTGCGAGACAATCCGGCGCACGGCACACCACATCTCACGCTCAGTGCAGGAACGATAATGGAAGGCGAGCAGACCCACCTGGAAGAAAGCTCCGGAGATAGTGGAGATCAACATAGGGCAAACCAGCTCCTGGACGTGGTTAGCAGCGTCATCATGCACCTGCAGGACGAGCTCCCGGAGGCAATCCGTGCGGACATGGAAGACTCCTTATATAACAAGGCATGGCAGGTAGCCCTGAAAGGCGCGGCCAAGACTGCACTGGCACTGAACCACCGCGGACGACAAGATCAACTGCTGGAAACAGTAGGTGCGGAACGACTCATCTCGGCGCTCCGCAACATACTCTACCTCGGGCCGAGTAGTGGAATGACAGGTGTGGCAACACTCCTTGACATGGAACTGTCGGAGTCTTGATAAAGACTCGCACGGCTCAACCGAGTTCTCCTCTATCTCCCTGGTGTCCTCCAACTCTCCCCGGGACATCCACTCAGCGGAAAAGGGAAAAGCCAGTCCAGACCCAGTTCACCACCCGCATTCTGCCGCCCGAACGGCTCAGATGGTATGCTCAATTAGACTGCCCCGGTCTGACTATCCGACCGTTCAAACCCACCACGACCAACGCCAACGGACCTCCGATGCCACGTACCAACCGGCAAGATCTGCCGACAACTGTCCTGCTCCCTAGTCCTTTCACTGTGGCTACAACCAAGGCTCGGCAGAAGAAGCACGTCCTCAACTCAACCTGGGAGGACTCTGAAGAGCACAAGATCATGCAGAACGGCACCGCGCCTCCACACCGCGAAGACAGAGAAGCAGTAGCAGCAGCACACTGGCAGCTGCGGCTGCACATATCGCACCGCCCGCCCTAATGGGTGTAGGCGCCTGTACTCTGTACTCTAGGCTTAGACTTGTCTAGTACTAATAGGGGTAGAACCCCTGTATTCTAGTACCTCAGTTAATTCCTCCTCAATTTCCTTCATCATCAATGCCTCCATAAAAATTGATTTTCCTCGCCTCATTGCTCTCATCACTGTGATTGTTGCTCCCGCTCAATCACCTATCAGTTCCGCAAGGTGCACCAGGTCCAAAGCTGCTGTCTAATCCTCACTCGCCTTTCTCATTCCTCGGAGTGCTCATTTGCTGCGGAGCCCGAATCGCGGTGGCCCTTTCGACCCCACTTCGGTTCCCAACATCTCTTCACTGCTAAAGTGTGGCTCTTGATCACTCATCCTCAGTGCTTTGTCGCTTCCGCTCCCTGCACTCTCTTCTCCTGTTCGTGTGCTTCTGTCCTTGCTGTGAC
The DNA here is from genome assembly GCA_023375785.1 of Penium margaritaceum. Classification (NCBI taxonomy): domain Eukaryota; kingdom Viridiplantae; phylum Streptophyta; class Zygnematophyceae; order Desmidiales; family Peniaceae; genus Penium; species Penium margaritaceum. Next base: position 78,171 of record SZWC01004986.1, read on the forward strand.
GTCATCTTCCGTCATCCTTCCTCATCTTTGTGGGAGCTTCCGCGCCACTTGCTCCTCTGCACACTCTGGTGCTCCCATTTTCCTGACGTGGTATCAGAGCCCAGAGAAAGATCCTGGCTCTCTCCGCTGCTTCCTCGGTACCACTAACATTGGAACCATCGAGCCGCGTCGTGCCATCTCTCTCAGCCAGCTGCAGCTCCACCTCTCCCTTCTTCCTTCAACTGCAAGGTTGAACGACGCTGTGTATGGGCACAGCGTTCAACAATTTTGCAGCATCCATCAATCACATCAATTTCCTCCTACTACCGTTGCTGAAGCACGTTTTTCTCCGATTAGCTCTCGCCTACAATATCTGCATTCTCCAACGTCGCGCACGTGGTTTGCACCTACCTCTAGTGTCGCAGTCGTCCAAGCAACCAGAGACGTGTATGGGCGCGTCGCTGTAACAAGGACAACTGCTGTATTGCCACGAACATCATGTTGACCTTCGAATGCACCCCTTCTCCTCCAAAAGTCCTTCCTCCTTTTCAGGATGACTATCTGGACTACTACTACGATGACTACCTGTATCCTGATGATCCTCTCTCCTCGCCGCAATCCGCCTCACCTGAAGTCTCTCTCGACCATGCCGCCGCTATGGATATTCTCCTCTTCTCTGACACTCCAATCTTCTCCCGTGAATAACTGAATCAGTTCATGCTCCACAACTACGGTACCTCCATTGGTGGCACCACCTCATAGCAGACGAACACTTCCTCTGCCACCGCACCTCCGGCACCACAAACCAAGCTTCTCTCCACCAATGAACCCGCATCACGCTCGCTGTGCTCGCCTCATGCCACCGAGACCACAGTTTGCTACATCCTGCCTCCAAAACATGTGCAACTGCCCAGCAATGTCACGGCCTCAACTCCCCTCACTGTCTCTGACTCGTGGAGTGCTGGTTTCGTGTGAGAAACCAGCACTCCACGCCACTTCTGCTTCACTGCTTGCTGACAAACTCCTTCCTGCACCCTCATTTGGTCTGCCAAGTCCTTCCCTTGACATCTCCCCAGAAGCACCAGTGCAATCACCTGCTACTACAGCTCCTCCTGGTTTTTCTCAGCCTGAATCATTCCTTCCAGCATCACAATCTGACACTCTTTATTCAACTCCTCCTACAAATTTGCGTCTCTCAGCCAACATGTCCTCCTGCAGCCAGACACCATCTCATCCATCTCCGCAGCCGTCTGACTCCCTGAACGATCCAACGCTTTCAGCAGCTCACATCTCCGCACTTGCTCAAGAAGCATCATCAGTCCATCTGCCGTGCAGAGCTTCCCCAATCTGGACCTCTCAGCTTCTATCCTTCTGCGCACCACCCTTCAACTCTTCAACGACCTGCTACTTCGACCTTTCCACATTGTTGGCAATGCTGCTGCCAGCATCGTCTTCTCTACCAACATCTCTTGAATCCTTTCTTCTTCCTCCCGCTCTCCGAAGCACTTTGACTCCGCCCCAAACCTCACCACTCTATCACTCGATCGCAACTACTCAGCTGCTCTCACTAGCCTTTCATCCTTCCCTTGAACTCAGCGCTGATTCAACTATCTCTCCACACCTGCAACCACTGGCAGCATGGATGCATAACCTCACCTCTCCAGCTGCTCCTCTCTCTCTCTTCCAGCTTCTCTGGATCGTACAGAAGGATCCCAACCTCCTCTTCTCTGGAGCCCCGCCAAGGAGAAACCCTTCTTTCTGGGCAGCTGAAAAGCAACTGGCCTCCCTCCTTGGCTTCTTTCTTGCAAGCCGTGTGATCTTGAAGGGGGCTGTCGGAATCTTGATCAAGACTCACACGGCTCAACCGGGTCCTCCTCTATCTCCCTGGTGTCCTCCAACTCTCCCCGGGACATCCACTCAGCGGAAAAGGGAAAAGCCAGTCCAGACTCGGTTCACCACCTGCCTTCTGCCGCCCGATCGACTCACATGGTATGCTCAATCAGACTGCCCCGGTCTGACTATCCGACCGTTCAAACCCACCACGACCAACGCCAACGGACCTCCGATGCCATGTACCAACCGGCAAGATCTGCCGACAACTGTCCTGCTCCCTAGTCCTTTCACCGTGGCTACAACCAAGGCTCGGCAGAAGAAGCACGTCCTCAACTCAACCTGGGAGAACTCCCAAGAGCACAAGATCATGCAGAACTGCACCGCGCCTCCGCACCGCGAAGACACAGAAGCAGCAGCAGCAGCACACTGGCGGCTGCGGCTGCACATATCGCACCGCCCGCCCTAATGGGTGTAGGCGCCTGTACTCTGTACTTTAGGCTTAGACCTGTCTAGTACTAATAGCGGTAGAACCCCTGTATTCTAGTGTCTCAGTTAATTCCTCCTCAATTTCCTTCATCATCAATGCCTCCGTACAATCGACGTTCCTTGCCTCATCGCTCTCATCACTGTGATTGTTGCCCCCGCTCAATCATCTATCAGTTCCGCAAGGTGCACCAGGTCCAAAGCTGCTGTCTAATCCTCACTCGCCTTTCTCATTCCTCGGAGTGCTCATTCGCTGCGGAGCCCGAACCGCGATGGCTCTTTCGACCGCACTTCGGTTCCCAACCTCTCTTCAGTGCTAAAGTGTGGCTCTTGATCACTCATCCTTTGTGCTTCGTTGCTTCCGCTCCTCGCACCGTCTTCTCCTGTCCGTGTGCTTCTGTCCCTGCTGTGACACCATCTTCCGTCAGCCTTCCTCATCTTCGTGGGAGTTTCCGCGCCACTTGCTCCTCTGCACACTCCGGTGCTCCCATTTTCCTCACAGGAACAACCAGAACGCACGGTGAACACTGCCCAGGAATGGTTGCTCCTGGTCTGTAACGACCACAACGCGGACCCCACCCGGCGCTACGTGCATTTGCTCCAGGAACGGGCCCGGGCACTTACCCTCTACCATACCCACCACATGCCTTCGGGAACGATGGAGGCACCAGACCGGAAAACCGCGGCAAAAGTCTGGAGGTGGGGATACCTGATCGGGCTGGTCACTACCAGATGGGGAGTGCAGTACACAGCGGTGGAGCTTGCAAGCATCACCGATGCGGAGATGCAATACGAGAACTAGTATGCTGCCATTAGTGAGTGCTGGTAGCTCACCTTGGATGGGGCTCCGCGGCAGCGGATAGTAGCCATGGTAGCGCAACGACTGTAGAAGACACTGTCAGGAGTGGGCACCCACCTAACAAAAGAGGCAGCACATCACTGGGCCCGGGAAGCAGCTGAAGTATATCGGGAAGAGAAGAGCCGCATTCTCATGGAAATAGAGGAGGCGCAGGAATACCTCCGCGATTCCCCTGAGCTCGTGCGGACAAGGGGTAAGCTGCAGGCAGTCTGGCAGTAGAGGGCGGAAGAAGAGAAGCAAGAAGCAGAGGCAGCTCTGACACAGGTAGTCGCGGAGCTGGAGACAGGGTTGGAGGAGGCAGGAGCGGATGTGGAGGCCGCGGTGGCAGAGACAAAGGACACGGGATGGGTCTTCGCGGAGGCAGCGAGGCTAACGGCTGAACAATAAACAGGAGAACAGGCAGCGGAGCAAGCGCCAGGTGGAAGTCAGGGGCGGGATGTGCATGCGCAAGTGAGACCGGCTGGAGTCAGATGGACAACATGGAAGGACGCTTTCCGATCTGCCTTGTCGAAGGCTCTGCGGGATAAACAGGTCAGGCTTCAGAAAGTGGCCAAGAGAGCCGCGGTATCAGCAACCGCCAGCAGACAAGCTGCTCCACACCAAGTGGCCTCGATCAGCGCCGCAGCCACTCCCCGGAAGAAATCAACCACGGAAACAAAGGCCCCCTCCGCAGACACCACGCCGACATCCCGCCAACCAGGACAAGGAAAGCAAACCATCGAGGATAGCACTGCTGGTACACTCGCTGCTAAGCGCAGCAAGCAGCACCGCCTCGCTCAGGACACACCGTAGAACATCGACCCAGCGCAGCTCGTGCAAGCCCAACGGGACGTGGCCCAAGCCATGGAGTTGCTCATGGCGGTGTTCCGCAAAGTTCCAATGCCTGCTGGCTCGGTTCGAGCTCACATGCAATCCCTACAGGGGGACGACGGTGCAACAACACACCAAGGGAAAGGGACTGGGGAAAGTACCGCGGTGCCTGAGGCCAAAAAGAGGACCGCGAGGGTGGTGATCTCCGAGCTGAGCGAATCACTAGAGCCCGATGAAGAACAGCATATCGCAAGGGGACTAGGCCTACTGCGACTCCAAGAGGCAACGGCGGGGCAAAAGGCAGGAGCGGAGACAGGCGAGGTCCGCGGGGCACGGGGTCGGCGGCATGCGGCACCACCAGAGGTGCGGCTGCGTGGCCAGTGAGATGAAGGGGAACTACGCGCGGTGGGAATCCTGCGACTCTTCCCAGCACCGGACAGCTAGGATAAAGAGCCACCCGCGTATGATGAAGAGCATCAACGGTGCCTGCAAGCAATGAAGGCGGAGCAGGATGCGAGGCGGGCCCAGGGGTTTCCAGCGCTACAGAAGGAGAAGAAGAGGAAGACAGGGGAGGCTGCCGCGGAAAAGACAGGAAAGAAGGGACCCGTCAAAACACGGGATTGGCGGATCTGGCAGACCGCTCACAACTTGCTCCGCGCCACAACCAAGGAACAACATAAAGCGAAGGTGGACAAGGTGTACAAGACCTTGGGAGTCCAGATGGGGGTAGAATACGACCGGCGGAAGAAGGACGGCCTCGCCCGTCTCTGTGAGCAGTATGCATGGGAGGGCGGTCTCCTCTGGAGGACCACGCCACACATCCCGTGGATACCTCCGCCCACCATGCAAAGAGCGGTGGTCGAAGCCTACCACCATCACCACCATTCCGGTGTGCAGGCACTCAAGGAGCGGTTATCCCCCATCTTGTATGTGCCAAACCTCCTGGCAATCATAAAAGAGGTCGTGCAGCATTGCGCACCATGTGAGCGACACCGAAAAGTCACGCCGCAGGACATGCCCATCTACTTGTTCTCTCCTATAGGCGAGCCCTTGGACCGCATCATCATTGACTTCCATGGGCCGTGCCCCCGCCGACCCCAAGGAGAGCGGTACTGGATTGCAGCAATGGACCACTTCACCAAGTACGTGTGGGTCATGGCTGTCCTTGACAAGTCCTCTGAGCAAGCAGCCCGCTTCATCCGCAAGAAGATCTTCTATTGTTTCGGTGGTTGCCGCGTGGTACACATCGACAATGGTACTGAGTTCGCAGGGGCGTTCCGCGAGGAACTCGCGGACTGGGGCGTGCAGCATGTGCATTCCGGGCGGTACCGCCCCCAGTCTCAAGGACAAGTTGAGCGGCTGCATGAAGTCATGGAGTGGGCAGTGGCCACCTTGGAAGGCAGAGACTGGGGGGAAACCCTGAAGAAGACTTCCCACTTCCTTAACATCACCCCCAGCCGTGCCACATCGTTCTCCCCCCACGCCCTCCTCTTTGGACAGCCTCCGTGCGCGGCACTGGGAATTCCGCAACCACCACTGTGGCTGCCACTAGACCCGGAGCAACAGCATAGTGGCCGATTGGAAGAAGAACGGGAGATGGCGAGAGACAAGGAGGTGCACGAGTGGTACGGGGCACGTTGCCATAAAACATCTGCAATGAGAGCAGAGGCACGACTCCGCGCCTCTGTCTTCGCCTGGCGCGGATGCGACGCTGCCAACCAATGCCTCAACCATGGGCCAATCAGGGAAGGGAATCTGGTCTACCTCCGCCCATTCCCAGGCGCGGGACGTGAGGCAGAGAAGGCAAGCGAGGTGTACCACGTGACTGCCGTTGACGCGGGACACGTCTGGTTGGAGCGGCCGGATGGGTTCAGTGAGTGGAGCTACCCGGCCACTGAGTTCGTCCTGCTGTCCCCGGCCTGGCAGACACACATACCAGGAATGGGTGGGGAGCTTCCCCCGCTCGAGGAATGTAATGGCTCGAGGGGATGGCATGCGGACAAGGTGTTGGAGCAGTGTGAAGCTCATGTGTCGGAGCAGGAGGAGGCATGGAGCCAGGAACCTCTGGAGGATGAACCGACGGACGGCTCCGATGTCCAGGAGGTATCCGCTGGGGAGGTACATGCGGGGCAGAGGCGGCAAAGGGAGGAGCAGGGGAGCCAGCAGCAGCAGGAACATCCGGAATGACTGGAGCAGTCGGGGTCGCAGCGAACGGGCAGTGGAGAAGAAACCCCTAGGACACCTGCCACTGCTCCACGGAGAAGCGCACCCATGAGCCTTCGCGACCTGGCCAACTACACAGGCCCCTATACAGTATGTGGGGAAAACCTTCCGGAGGCATCACTCTTGAAGGTCGTCTGCCGTGTCTGTGGCCAGCCAGCGCACCAGGGGCTGGCCAAGAGCTGCATTGGGCTAAACCGCACGTGTCTGAACTGCCTCAAGGAGGGTCAGGAGAAGGAAGCGGAACAGAAGAAGAAAGGGGGTGACGGGGCCGGCCCAGACTCAGGAGGAAGAGAGGCACGCGGAAGATGGGATCCAAAAGAAGAGGAGGAGGAGGAGAAAGAGGAAGAGCAGGCAAGAACACGGCAAGGACCTCGCATGGTCTCAGGCACCACCATGCGGCGATGGCAGCAGGAAGGACGGGTGGCGGCAGCGGAGTAGGCTCGAAAGGAGAAGGAGGGAAAAACATGCACCCAATGTGGGAACCAATGGGGCAGGACGGTGCAGGACTGCGAAGGATGTAACCGAAAAATATGTGACAAGTGCCTGGAGCAGCCGCGGAATGAAAAAGGGGTACGCAGTGGACCAAAGAAGTGCAGGTGGTGTCGCCGAGAAGCCGAACGTCAACAGGGAACACGGAGGCCACCGCGGGTAACCGCAGAGGGGGAAGAACTGGACTCGGAAGACGAGGAACAGCAGGATTCGCCTAGAGCAGCCGCGGAGAGTTGCCCCACCTGTGTCAGACTGGTCAGCAAGGGTGAGCACTGCCTCCAATGCAACAGGTTGGCCCACCAAGGTTGCCTTGTTACAGGCAGCTCGGCTTGGGCGGGACAGTGCCACAAGTGTGTGGAGATGGCCGCCGTGGAAGGAACCGCGCTGTCCTATGATGAAGACACCTTGGCCCCAGTCTGCGGGGCATGCGCGGAGGACTTGACAGAGTTCGGCAAGCCCTGCGAAATGTGCAAGACAATGTGTCACCTGCAGTGTGGGGTGCACGGGAAGGAGGGCATTTGGACGTGCAGCAGTTGTCGCGGTAAGACACGGAAGATCAAGTGGAAGTTCTCCAACAAACGCTCCTGCACCGGAGACAACTGCGGTAGACGGCTCGAAGGGACAGTCTATCACTGCGAGCACAATGGAGGCATTGCACAGGAGCACTACACCGTGGAGGTGGGGTGGAGCAACGAGGGCAAGAAAGTCTACCGATGCTCGAGCTGCGGGAAATACTACCGCGCACCACATTGTTCCTCATGCAAGCAGCTGGTCACCGCACCCACGATGGAAGCACGGTGCGAAGGGTGCAGACTCTTCGTCCACGATGGGTGCGCGGATAAGCTTCAGAGGAAGGGAGGGACCGTAGAGAAATACTGTAGACCGTGCCAGGAACAGAACTGCCCCAGGCCCCACAAACATTTCAAGCGAATAACTCGTTGAAAGACTCAGGGGCAGAGTCTTGCGAAAAGGGGGGGTTGGGAGCATCAGTGTCAAGCACACTTCAGCCACAGCTCCACGGGGAAATCCATCCACATAGAAAGCCTGGGCAGGCTAAGATCCGCGCACAGAGCGCTGGCTCCCGCGGACGCGGTTGAGCGAGGGGTAGCACGGGGTCCAGGGGCGATGAGGACCAGGATGTCTACAGGAGAGCCGCCGCATGTTAGCACGATCCCCTACGGCGGTACCCCCAACTCAAGCACTTGTGGCGGAGGAGGAAACAGGCCGGAAGCAGTGGCGGGAAATCCGTGGTACAAGGAGAACAGGGACAAGCCGTAGCAAGATCCGCAATCACTGACAGGGCGCAGATAGGTCAGCGGAAGGGCCGAGCAATCAAGGGAGAGAATATCCAATGAGCATGAATGATCGTGCATCAATCACGGAGGAGCCCCTCGAGATGCACCGCGGAAGACGAAGATTCAAGGAAGAAAACAAAAAACCGCGTGAACGAGCCGCGGATGAAGAAAATGATCAGCAGAGGATGTGTTGTGTGTGAGTGTGTGGGTGCATGGCTGAGGACGAGACCCATGGTGCATAGCCGCACTGCGTGGAGTCCAAGTAGGAGGAAATAGGATACTGTGAGAGGGATGAGACCGACGGCATGTAGACGTGCCATGCGGAGTCCCCAGTAAAAAAGGGCCTCAGTAGCAGTAGCACAAATGCAACTCAGTCTTGCTACATTTCTGAGCAATACTCCGCCTCCATGTACTCTGCGAAATTCATCTAAGACATTCAACCGCTCTCGTTGCTCACTATCCCACTGCCTCCGTGCCTTCTGTAACTCTTGGACTCCTGTCCGCGGACCGCGGAATTGCGTGCACTAAGAACCAAAAGTCCAAGTGAAGTGAACTGCCGGCGGTGCCTTCGCTTGCACACGTCTGCAAAACAAGGGAGCAGAGGGGAGCTGGAAGACACGCGCTGGTGGCTCCCGTGTGGCAAGGAGTGGACAGCGGAGTGTCATTCATTGGTGACGTTTGTGCACATAAATTCAGGCCTTCAGTCCGCAGAACTACCAGTAGCTAGGGGTTGGGGCCCCGTGATTCAGGTACATATCTAAGTGGAGCTGTGATAGTAGTTAAAAGTGCATGATCCGCGGGCTACGCGGAATTGCGTCTCCGCGGAGATAGTTGGAGGTGCGGCAAAATTGGGGGTATAAGTGTGGTCAACGTTGAAAACTCATAACACGAGTCACAAATGGTCATTTGGGGAAACCATGGGTTGGGAACAGTAGTTATTAACTAGCAAGTAGAAAGATTTCCAGCAAATAGTGGCACGGTGTGGCTAGCGTGCACGGTGACCAACCAAAGGATGCACACGTCACTGACTATGACAGAAGAAGTCCACTATGTATGGTCAATATTGACAACTCATAACACGAGTCACAAATGGTCAGAGGGAGAGACACTGGTTTGGGAACCCTATGCATTGACTAGAAAGGACAAAGAACTTCAATGCGTAGTGGCACAGTGTGGCTACTGCGCACACCAAACAACCAAACTAGGCATATGTCACCGACCATGATGAAAGAATTTCAACATGGGTGGTCAACATTCACCAACCATAACACGAGTCACAAACGGTCAGAGGGGGAAACAATGGTCTGTGAATAGCAGTTCTCAAGTAGCAAGTACAGCGCCCTTCAATCAGTATAAGCACGATGTGGCTACCATGCACATTGACTGAGCAAAGTAGGCATATGTACTACCTTTGACCAAAGAAATCCACTGTGTGTGGTCAGCGTTGACAACTCATAACAGGAGTCACAAATGGTCAGAGGGGGAGAAAATGGTTTAGGAATACCAGGTATCAACTAGCAAGCACAAGGACCTTCAATACGTTGTGGCACGGTGTGGATAACTTGCACGATGACCAACCAAAGTAGGCATATGTCACTGACCATGACCAAATAATGTCACTAAGTGTGGTCAACTTTGACAACTCATAACACGAGTCACAAATGATCAGAGTGGAAGATAATGGTATGTGAATACTAGTTATCAACTAGCAAGTACAAATACCTTCAATATGTAGTGGCACAGCGTGGCTACCATGCACAGTGACCAACCAACGTATGCATATGTCACTGACCATGACCAACGAATTTCACTTCATGTGGTCAGCGTTGAAAACTCACAACACGAGTCACTGATAGTCAGAGGGGGGTAACAATGGTTTGGGAACACTAGCTATCAACTAGAAAGCACAAAGACCTTCAATACATAGTGACACGGCGTGGTAATCACGTACAGTGACAAACCAAACTAGGTATATGTCACTAACCATGACTAAAGAATTTCAATATGGGTAGTCAACGTTCACAACCCATAACACGAGGAACAAATGGTAAGAGGGGGAAAACATGGTTTCAAAACACTATGTATCTTCTAGCAAGTACAAAGATGTTTCGTATGGATTGGCATAGTGTGGCTATCGTGCACAATGACCTACCCAAGTAGGCATACATCACTGCTCATGACCAAAGAAGTTTAGTGTGTGTGGTCAACGTTCACAACTCATAATACAAGTCAAAAATGGGCAGAGGGAGATTCAATGGTTTGGGAATACTCGGTATCGACTAGCAAGTACAAAGACATTTGATAAGTGGTGGCACGATGTGACGACCATGCACAATGACCAACCAAAGTATGCTTGTGTCACTAAATATCATAAAAAGAGTTTCACTGTGTGTAGTCAACTTTCCTTCTTACGGCTGGTCAATCGGAGCAATTGTTGAGAGGTTATTCAAGCTCAAAGCTGCAAATTTTGAAATTCCATCTGCGTCGATTTTTTATGATTAAACTAACTTTGTTATCATTCATACTTTTGAAAACTACCCTCTAATCTTACACCCCCTTATTTTATGCCCTTTACCCGTAGGAACCCTTGTAATATCATTTGGACATCATATGAACACCATGTGAGTTGGTTTAGTGCTTATACAGTTAGATTCTGGAGCGGTAGTTCCTGGGTTTGAATCCTCGTACGCGCAATATAGAATAGGCTCGCGACCTGGGGGGAGGAGTGCGGCCGTGTTGTGATACCTTGACTCTACCTTTGAGCCTAAGCCGTGGGGGGGGGGGAGGGGGGTGTCATAATGCGGTCGCAAATCTGTCCTCCAGATCGTCCACGGAACATCCCTCTAGGGGGGTGGGAGGGAGTATTCCAGTGAAGGCACCTACGTGTAATAAATAAACAAAATCCGACCTGCTGTCAAAGGGAGAAACCTTTTGCTATTTATTGACTAGCAGGTACAAAGACTTTCACTAAGTAGTGGAAAGGTGTGGCTATCATGCACAATGACCAACCAGATTAGGCATGTGCCACTTACCATGACCAAATAACTTTACTATGTGTGGTCAATGTTGACAACCCATAATATGGGTCGCCAATTGCCAGAGGGGGAAACAATGGTTTGGGAATACTAGATACCAACTAGCAAGTACAACACCCTTCAGTCAGTAGTAGCACGGTGTGGCTACCATGCACAATGACCAACCAAAGTAGGCATATGTACTGCCTTTGACCAAAGAAATCCGCCGTGTGTGGTCAACATTGACAACTCATAATACGAGTCACAAATGGTCAGAGGGGGAAACAATGGTTTGGGAACACCAAGTATCAAATAGCAAGCACAAGAAGCTTCAATACGTTGTGGCACGGTGTGGATACCATGCACGATGACCAACCAAAGTAGGCATATGTCACTGACCATGACCAAATCATGTCACTACGTGTGGTAAACTTTGACAACTCATAACACGAGTCACAAATGGTCAGGGTGGAAGATAATGGATTGTGAATACTAGTTACTGACTAGCAAGTACAGATTCCTTCAATATGTAGTGGCACAGTGTGGCTACAATGCACAGTGACCAACTAAAGTATGCACATGTCACTGACCATGAACAAAGAATTTCACTTCATGTGGTCAACATTTACAACTCACAACACAAGTCACATATAGTTAGAGGGGGCTAACAATGGTTTGGGAACACCAGCTGCCAACAAGAAATCACAAAGACCTTTGATACGTAATGACACGACGTGGTAACCATGTACAGTGACAAACCAAAGTAGGCATATGTCACAAACCATGACCAAACGGATTTCACAGTGTGTGGTCAACGTTGAAAACTCATAACACGAGTCACAAATGGTCAGTGGGGGAAACCATGGATTGGGAACACTAGTTATCAACTAGCAAGTGGAAAGATATTCAACAAGTAGTGGCACGGTGTGGCTAGTGTGCACAGTGACCAACCAAAGGATGCACACGTCACTGACTATGACCGAAGAAGTCCACTATGTATGGTCAACATTGACAACTCATAACACGAGTCACAAGTGGTCAGAGGGAGAGACAATGGTTTGGGAACCCTATGCATTGACTAGAAAGGAGAAAGAACTTCAATGGGTAGTGGCACGGTGTGGCTACTATGCAAACCAAACAACCAAACTAGGCATATGTCACCAACCATGATGAAATAATTTCAATATGGGTGGTCAACATTCACCAACCATAACACGAGTCACAAACGGTCAGAGGGGGAAACAATGGTCTGTGAATATCCGTTCTCAACTAGCAAGTACAGCGACCTTCAATCAGTATAAGCATGGTGTGGCTACCATACACAAAGACCGACCAAACTCCTGTTTTCTTTAACCAAAGAAATCTGCTGTGTGTGGTCAGCGTTGACAACTCATAGTAGGAGTCACAAATGGTCAGACGGGGAGACAATGGTTTGGGAACAGCAGGTATCAACAAGAAAGCACAAGGACCTTCAATACGTTGTGGCACGGTGTGGATACCATGCACGATGACCAACCAAAGTAGGCATATGTCACTGACCATGACCAAATAATGTCACTAAGTGTGGTAAACTCTGACAACTCATAACACGAGTCACAAATGGTCAGGGTGGAAGATAATGGTTTGTGAATACTAGTTATCGACTAGCAAGTACAAATACCTTCAATATGTAGTGGCACAG
>SZWC01004986.1:90911-110414 GCA_023375785.1 Penium margaritaceum
TAGCAAGCACAAGGACCTTCAATACGTTGTGGCACGGTGTGGATACCATGCACGATGACCAACCAAAGTAGGCATATGTCACTGACCATGACCAAATAATGTCACTAAGTGTGGTAAACTCTGACAACTCATAACACGAGTCACAAATGGTCAGGGTGGAATATAATCGTTTGTGAATACTACTTATTGACTAGCAAGTACAAATGCCTTCAATATGTAGTGGCATAGCGTGACTACCATGCACAGTGACCAACCAAAGTATGCATATGTCACTGACCATGACCAACGAATTTCACTTCATGTCGTCAGCGTTGACAACTCACAACACGAGTGACTGATAGTCAGAGGGGGGTAACAATGGTTTGGGTTTACTAGCTATCAACTAGAAAGCACAAAGACATTCAATACGTAGTGACACGGCGTGGTAACCACGTACAGTGATAAACCAAACTAGGCATATGCCACTAACCATGACCAAAGAATTTCTTTATGGGTGGTCAGCGTTCACAACCCATAACATGAGTCAAAAATGGTCATAGTGGGGAAACAATGGACTGGGAACACTAGTTATGAACTAGCAATTATGAAGAACTTCAACAAGTAGTGGCATGGTGTAGCTAGCGTGCACAGTGACCAACGAAATGATGACTACGTAACTGACTATGACGGAAGAAGTCCACTATGTGTGGTCAACATTGACAACTCATAACACGAGTCAGGAATGGTCAGAGGGAGAGACAATGGGTTGGGAACCCTATGCATGGACTAGAAAGGACAGATAACTTTTATACGTAGTGGCACGGTGTGGCTACTATGCACACCAAATAAGCAAACTAGGCATATGTCACTGACCATGACCAAAGAATTTCAATATGGGTGGTCAACGTTCACCAACCATAACACGAGTCACAAACGGTCAGAGGGGGGAACAAGGATCCGGGAATATCAGTTTTCAACTAGCAAGTACAATGACCTTCAATCAGTAGTAGCACGGTGTGGCTACCATGCACAATGACCGACCAGAGTAGGCATATGTACTGCCTTTGACCAAACAACTCCGATGTGTCTGGTCAACTTGACAACTCATAATACGAGTCACAAATTGTCAGAGGGGGAAACAATTGTTTGGGAACACCAGGTATCAACTAGCAAGCACAATGACCTACAGTACGTTGTGGCACGGTGTGGATACCATGCACGATGACCAACCATATGTCACTGACCATGACCAAAGAATGTCACCATGTGTGGTAAACTTTGACAACTCATAACACGATTCACAAATGGTCAGAGTGGAAGATAATGGTTTCTAAATACTAGTTATCGACTAGCAAGTTCAAATACATTCAATATGCAATGGCACAATGTGGCTACAATGCACAGTGACCAACCAAAGTATTCATATGTCACTGACCATGACCAAAGAATTTCACTTCATGTGGTCAATGTTGACAACTCACAACACGAGTCACAGATATTCAGAGGGGATAACAAGTGTTTGGGAACACTAGCTATCAACTATAAAGCACATAGACCTTCGATACGTAGTGACACGGCATGGTAACCATGTACAGTGACAAACCAAAGTAGGCATATGTCACAAACCACGACCAAAAGAATTTCACAGGGTGTGGTCAACGTTGAAAACGGATAGCACGAGTCACAAATAGTCAGAGGGGGAAACAATGGGTTGGGAACACTAGTTATCAACTAGCACGTACAAAGACCTTCAACAAGCAGTGGCACGGTGTGGCTAGCGTGCACAGTGACCAACCAAAGGATGCATACGTCACTGACTATGCCCGAACAAGTCCACTATGTGTGGTCATTATTGACAACTCATAACACGAGTCACAAATGGTCAGAGGGAGAGACAATGGTTTGGGAACCCTGTGTATTGACTAGAAAGGACAAAGAACTTCAATACGTAGTGGCACGGTGTGGCTTCTATGCATACCAAACAACCAAACTAGGCATATGTCACTGACCATGACCAGAGAATTTCAATATGGTTGGTCAACATTGACCAACAATAACACGTGTCACAAACGGTCAGAGGGGGAAAAAATGGTCTGGGAATATCAGTTCTCAACTAGCAAGTACAGTGACCTTCAATCAGTATAAGCACGGTGTGGATACCATGCCCAATGATCGACCAAAGTAGGCATATGTACTGCCTTTGACCAAAGAAATCTTCTGTGTGTGGTCAGCGTTGACAACTCATAATATGAGTCGCAAATGGTCAGAGGGGGAGACAATGGTTTGGGAACACCAGGTATCAACTAGCAAGCAGAAGGACCTTCAATAAGTTGTGGCACGGAGTGGATACCATGCACGATGACCAGCCAAAGTAGGCATATGTCACTGACCATGACCAAGTAATGCCACTGTGTGGTAAACTTTGACAACTCATAACACGAGTCACAAATGGTCAGGGTGGAAGATAACGGTTTGTGAATACTAGTTATCCACTAGCAAGTACAAATACCTTCAATATGTAGTGGCACAGCGTGGCTACCATGCACAGTGACCAACCAAAGTATGCATATGTCACTGACCATGACCAACGAATTTCACTTCATGTGGGCAGCATTGACAACTCACAACACGAGTCACAAATAGTCAAAGGGGGGTAACAATGGTTTGGGAACACGAGCTATTAGCTAGAAAGCACAAATACCTTTAATATGTAGTGACACGGCGTGATAACCACGTACAGTGACAAACCAAACTAGGCATATGTCACTAACCATGACCAAAGAATTTCACGGTGTGTGGTCAACGTTGAAGACTCATCACACGTGTCACAAATGGTCAGAGCGGGAAACAATGGGCTGGGAACACTAGTTATCAACTAGCAAGTATGAAGAACTTCAACAAGTAGTGGCACGGTGTGGCTGGCGTGCACAGTGACCAACCAAAGGATGAATACGTCACTGACTATGACGGAAGAAGTCCATTATGTGTGGTCGACAATGACAGCTCATAAGACGAGTCACGAATGGTCAGAGGGAGAGACAAGTTGGGAACCCTATGCATGGACTAGAAAGGACAAATCACTTCAATATGTAGTGGCACGGTGTGGCTACTATGCACACCAAACAACCAAACTAGGCATATGTCACTGACCATGACCAAAGAATTTCAATATGGGTGGTCATCGTTCACAAACCATAACACGAGTCACAAACGGTCAGAGGGGGAAACAATGGTCCGCGAATATCAGTTATCAACTAGCAAGTACAACGACATTCAATCACTAGTAGCACGGTGTGGCTACCATGCACAATGACCGACCAGAGTAGGCATATGTACTGCCTTTGACCAAAGAAGTCCGATGTGTATGGTCAACACTGACAACTCATAATACGGGTCACAAATAGTCAAAGGGGGAAACAGATGTTTGGGAACACCAGGTATCAACTAGCAAGCACAATGACCTTCAGTACGTTATGGCAAGGTGTGGATACCATGCACGATGACCAACCATATGTCACTGACCATGAATAAAGAATGTCACCATGTGTGGTAAACTTTGACAACTCATAACACGAGTCAAAAGTGGTCAGGGTGGAAGATAATGGTTTCTAAATACTAGTTATCGACTAGAAATTACAAATACCTTCAATATGCAGTGGCACAGTGTGGCTACAACGAACAGAGACCAACCAAAGTATGCATATGTCACTGACCATAACCAAAGAATTTCACTTCATGTGGTCAATGTTGACAACTCACAACACAAGTCACAGATATTCAGAGGGGCTAACAACGGGTTGGCAACACTAGCTATCAACTAGAAAGCACAAAGACCTTCGATACGTAGTGATACGGCATGGTGACCATGTAGAGGGACAAACCAAAGTAGGCATATGTCACTAACCATGACCAAACGGATTTCACAGTGTGTGGTCAACGTTGAAAACTCATAACACGTGTCACATATGGTCAGTGGGGGAAACCTTGGGTTGGGAACACTAGTTATCAACTAGCAAGTACAAAGATTTTCAACAAGTAGTGGCACCGTGTGGCTAGCATGCACAGTGACCATCCAAAGGATGCATACGTCACTGACTATGACCGAAGAAGTCCACTATGTGTGGTCAACATTGACAACTCATAACACGAGTCACAAATGGTCAGAGGGGGAGACTATGGCTTGGGAAACATATGTATCGACTAGAAAGGACAAAGCACTTCAATACGCAGTGGCATGGTGTGGCTAATATGCACACCAAACAACCAAACTCGGCATATGTCACTGACCATGACCAGAGAATTTCAATATGGGTGGTTAACGTTGACCAACCATAACACGAGTCACAAACGGTCAGGGGAGGAAACAATTATATGGGAATGTCAGTTCTCAAATAGCAAGTACAACGACCTTCAGTCAGTAGTAGCACGGTGTGGCTACCATGCACAATGACCAACCAAAGTAGGCATATGTACTGCCTTTGACCAAAGAAATCCGCTGTGCGTGGTCAACGTTGACAATTCATAATACCAGTCACAAATGGTCAGAGGGGGAAAAAAAGGTTTGGGAACATCAAGTATCAAATAGAAAGCACAAGGAGCTTCAATACGTTGTGGCACTGTTTGGATACCATGCACGATGACCAACCAAAGTAGGCATATGTCACTGACCATGACCACATAATGTCACTAGGCGTGGTAAACTTTGACAACTCATAACACGAGTCACAAATGGTCAGGGTGGAAGATAATGGTTTGTGAATACTAGTTATCGACTAGCAAGTACAAATACCTTCAATATGTAGTGGCACAGTGGGGCTACAATGCACGGTGACCAACCAAAGTATGCATATGTCACTGATCATGAACAAAGAATTTCACTTCATGTGGTCAACATTTACAACTCACAACACGAGTCACAGATAGTCATAGTGGACTTACAATGGTTTGGAAACACTAGCTGTCAACAAAAAAGCACAAAGACCTTTGATACGTAATGACAAGGCGTGGTAACCATGTACAGTGACAAACCAAAGTAGGCATATGTCACAAACCATGACCAAACGGATTTCACAGTGTGTGGTGCACGAGTCACAAATGGTCAGTGGGGGAAACCATGGGTTGGGAACACTAGTTATCAACTAGCAAGTAGAAAGTTTTTCAACAAGTAGTGGCACGGTGTGGCTAGCGTGCACGGTGACAAACCAGAGGATGCACACGTCTCTGACTATGACCAAATAAGTCCACTATGTATGGTCAACATTGACAACTCATAACACGAGTCACAAATGGTCAGAGGGAGAGACAATGGTTTGGGAACCCTATGTATTGACTAGAAAGGACAAAGAACTTAAACGCGTAGTGGCACGGTGTGGCTACTATGCACACGAAACAACCAAACTAGGCATATGTCACAGACCATGATGAAAGAATTTCAATATGGGTTGTCAACATTCACCAACCATAACACGAGTCACAAACGGTCCAAAGGGGAAACAATGGTCTGCGAATATCAGTTCTTAACTAGCAAGTACAGCAACCTTCAATCAGTATAAGCACGTCACTGACTATGACCGAAGAAATCCAGTATGCGTGGTCAACATTGACAACTCATAACACGAGTCAGGAATGGTCAGAGGGAGAGACAATGGGTTGGGAACCCTATGCATGGACTAGAAAGGACAGATAACTTTAATACGTAGTGGCACGGTGTGGCTACTATGCACACCAAATAAGCAAACTAGGCATATGTCACTGACCATGACCAAAGAATTTCAATATGGGTGGTCAACGTTCACCAACCATAACACGAGTCACAAACGGTAAGAGGGGGAAACAAGGGTCCGAGAATATCAGTTCTCAACTAGCAAGTACAACGCCCTTCAATCAGTAGTAGCACGGTGTGGCTACCATGCACAATGACCGACCAAAGTAGGTAAATGTACCGCCTTTGTCCAAAGAAATCCGCCGTGTGTGGTAAACGTTGACAACTCATAATACGAGTCACAAATAGTCAGAGGGGGACACAATTGTTTGGGAACATTAGGTATCAACTAGCAAGCACAATGACCTTCAATACGTTGTGGCACGGTGTGGAAACCATGCACAATGACCAACCAAGGTATGCATATGTCACTGACCATGACCAAAGAATGTCACCATGTGTGGTAAACTTTGACAGATCATAACACGAGTCACAAATATTGAGAGTGGAAGATAATGGTTTCAAAATACTAGTTATCGTCTAGCAAGTACAAATACCTGCAATGTATAGTGGCGCAGTGTGGCTACAATGCACAGTGACCAACCAAAGTATGCATATGTCACTGACCATGACCAAAGAAATTCACTTCATGTGGTCAATGTTGACAACTCACAACACGAGTCACAGATATTCAGAGGGGCAAACAATGGGTTGGGAACACTAGCTATCAACTAGAAAGCACAAATACCTTTGATACGTAGTGACACGGCGTGGTAACCATGTACAAAGACAAACCAAAGTAGGCATATGTCACTAACCATGACCAAACGGATTTCATAGTATGTGGTCCACGTTGAAAACTCATAACACGAGTCACAAATGGTCAGTGGGGGATACCATGGGTTGGGAACACTAGTTATCAACTAGCAAGTAGAAAGATTTTTAAAAAGTAGTGGCACGGTGTAGCTAGCGTGCACAGTGACCAACCAAAGGATGCATACGTCACTAACTATGACCGAAGAAGTCCACTATGTGTGGTCAACATTGACAACTCATAACACGAGTCACAAATGGTCAGAGGGAGAGACAATGGTTTGGGAACCCTATGTATCGACTAGAAAGGACAAAGAACTTCAATACGCAGTGGCACGGTGTGGCTAATATGCACACCAAACAGCCAAACTCGGCATATGTCACTGACCATGACCAGATAATTTCAATATAGGTGGTCAATGTTGACCAACCATAACACGAGTCACAAACGGTCAGGGGAGGAAACAATGCTATGGGAATATCATTTCTCAACTAGAAAGTACAACGACCTTCAGTCAGTAGTAGCACGGTGTGGCTACCATGCACAATGACCGACCAAAGTAGGCATATGTACTGCCTTTGACCAAAGAAATCCGCTGTGTGTGGTCAACGTTGACAACTCATTATACGAGTCACAACTGGTCAGAGGGGGAAACAATTGTTTGGGAACACCAGGTATCAACTAGCAAGCACAAGCAGCTTCAATATGTTGTGGCACGGTGTGGATACCATGCACGATGACCAGCCAAAGTATGCATATGTCACTGCCCATGACCAAATAATGACACTAAGTGTGGTAAACTTTGACAACTCATAACATGAGTCACTAATGGTCAGGGTGGAACATTCAATATGTAGTGGCACAGCGTGGCTACCATGCACAGTGACCAACCAAAGTATGCATATGTCACTAACCATGACCAAAGAAATTCAATTCATGTGGTCAATGTTGACAACTCACAACATGAGTCACAGATAGTCAGAGGGGGCTAACAATGGTTTCGGAACACTAACTGTCAACAATAAAGCACAAAGTCCTTTGATACGTAATGACACGGCGTGGTAACCATGTACAGTGACAGACCAAAGTAGGCATATGTCACTAACCATGACCAAACGGATTTCACAGTGTTTGGTCAACGTTGAAAACTCATAACACGAGTCACAAATGGTCAGTGGGAGAAACCATGGGTTGGGAACACTAGTTATCAACTAGCAAGTAGAAAGATTTTCAACAAGTAGTGGCACGGTGTGGCTAGCGTGCACAGTGACCGACCAGAGGATGCACACGTCACTGACTATGACCGAAGAAGTCCACTATGTATGGTCAACATTGACAACTCATAACACGAGTCACAAATGGTCGAAGGGAGATACAATGGTTTGGGAACCCTATGTATCGACTAGAAAGGACAAAGAACTTCGATGCGTAGTGGCATGGTGTGGCTACTATGCACACCAAACAACCAAACTAGGAATATGTCACCGACCATGATGAAAGAATTTCAATATGGGTGGTCAACAATCACCAACCATAACACGAGTCACAAACGGTCAGACGGGGGACAAATGGTCTGTGAATATCAGTTATCAACTAGCAAGTACAGCGACCTTCAATCAGTATAAGCACGGTGTGGCTACCATGCTCAATGACCAACCAAAGTAGGCATATGTACTATTTTTGACCAAAGTAATCCGCTGTGTGTGGTCAGCGTTGACAACTCACAATAGGAGTCACAAATGGTCAGAGGGGGAGACAATGGTTTGGGAACACTACCTATCAACTATAATGCACAATGACCTTCAATACGTAGTGACACAGCGTGGTAACCACGTACAGTGACAAACCAAACTAGGCATACGTCAGTAACCATGACCAATGATTTTCACGGTGTGTGGTCAACGTTGAAAACTCATCACACGAGTCCCAAATGGGCAGAGGGGGAAACAATGGGCTGGGAACAATAGTTATCAACTAGCAAGTATGAAGAACTTCAACAAGTAGTGGCACGGTGAGGCTAGCGTGCACAGTGACCAACCAAAGGATGAATACGTCACTGACTATGACGGAAGAAGTCCACTATGTGTGGTCAAAAATGACAAATCATAACACGAGTCACGAATGGTCAGAGGGAGAGACAATGGGTTGGAAACCCTAAGCATGGACTAGAAAGGACAAATAACTTCAATACGTAGTGGCACAATGCGGCTACTATGCACACCAAACAACCAAACTAGGCATATGTCACTGACCATGACCAAAGATTTTCAATATGGGTGGTCAACGTTCACCAACGATAACACGAGTTACAAACGGTCAGAGGGGGAAACAATGGTCCGGGAATATCAGTTCTCAACTAGCAAGTACAACGACCTTCAATGAGTAGTAGCACAGTGTGGCTACCATGCACAATGACTGACCAGAGTAGGCATATGTACTGCCGTTGACCAAAGAAATCCGCTGTGTATGGTCAACGTTGACAACTCATAATACGAGTCACAAATAGTCAGAGGGGGAAACAATTGTTTGGGAACACCAGGTATCAACTAGCAAGCACAATGACCTTCAGTACGTTGTGGCACGGTGTGGATACCATGCACAATGACCAACCATATGTCACTGACCATGACGAAACAATGTCACCATGTGTGGTAAATTTTGACAACTTATAACACAAGTCACAAATGGTCAGATTGGAATATAATGGTTTCCAAATACTAGTTATCGACTAGCAAGTACAAATACCTTCAATATGCATTGGCACTGTGTGGCTACAATGCACAGTGACCAACCAAAGTATGCATATGTCACTGACCATGACCAAGGAATTTCACATCACGTGGTCAATGTTGACAACTCACAACACGAGTCACAGATATTCAGAGGGGGTAACAATGGTTTGGGAACACTAGCTATCAACTAGAAAGCACAGAGACCTTCGACAAGTAGTGACACGGCGTGGTAACCATGTACAGTGACAAACCAAAGTAGGTTTATGTCACTAACCATGACCAAAAGAATTTCACAGTGTGGTCAACGTTGAAAACGCATAACACGAGTCACAAATGGTCAGAGGGTGGAGACAATGGATTAGGAACACTCGTTATCAATTAGCCGGTACAAAGACCTTCAACAAGTAGTGGCACGGTGTGGCTAGCGTGCACGGTGTGGCTAGCGTGCACAGTGACCAACCAAAGGATGCATACGTCACTGACTATGACCGAAGAAGTCCACTATGTGTGGTCAACACTGAAAACTCATAACACGAGTCATAAATGGTCAGAGGGAGAGACAATGGTTTGGGAACCCTATGTATCGACTAGAAAGGACAAAGAACTTCAATACGTAGTGGCACGGTGTGGCTACTATGCACATCAAACAACCAAATTAGGCACATGTCTTTGACCATGACTAGAGAATTTCAATATGGGTGGTCAACGTTGACCAACCATAACACGTGTCACAAACGGTCAGAGGGGGAAACAATGGTCTGGGAATATCATTAATCAACTAGCAAGTACAGTGACCTTCAATCAGTATAAGCATGGTGTGGCTACCATGCACAATGACCGACCAAAGTAGGCATATGTACTGCCTTTGACCAAAGAAATCCGCTGTGTGTGGTCAACAATTACAACTCATAATACGAGTCAGAAATGGTCAGAGGGGGAAACAATGGTTTGGGAAGACCAAGTATCAAATAGCAAGCACAAGGAGCTTCAATACGTTGTGGAATGGTGTGGATACCATGCACGATGACCAACCAAAGTAGGCATATGGCACTGACCATGACCAAATAATGTCACTAAGTGTGGTAAACTCTGACAACTCATAACACGAGTCACAAATGGCCAGGGTGGAAGATAATGGTTTTTGAATACTAGTTATCCTTTAGCAAGTACAAATACCTTCAATATGTAGTGGCACAGCGTGGCTACCATGCACAGTGACCAACCAAAGTATGCATGTGTCACTGACCATGACCAAAGAATTTCACTTCATGTGGTCAATGTTGACAACTCACAACACGAGTCACAGATATTCAGAGGGGGTAACAATGGTTTGGGAATACTAGCTATCAACAAGAAAGCACAAAGACTTTGGATACATAGTGGCACGGCGTGGTAACCATGTACAATGACAAAACAAAGTAGGCATATATCACTAACCATGACCAAAAGAATTTCATGGTGTGTAGTCAACGTTGAAAACGCATAACACAAGTCACAAATGGTCAGAGGGGGAAACAATGGGTTGGGAACACTAGTTATGAGCTAGCAGGTACAAATACCTTCAACGAGCAGTGGCACGGTGTGGCTAGCGTACACAGTGACCAACCAAAGGATGCATACGTCACTGACTATGACCGAAGAAGTCCACTATGTGTAGTCAACATTGACAACTCATAACACGAGTCACAAATGGTCAGACGATGAGACAATGGTTTGGGAACGCTATGTTTTGACTAGAAAGGACAAAGAATTTCAATACGTAGTGGCACGGTTTGGCTACTATGCACAACAAACAACCAAACTAGGCATATGTCACTGACCATGACCAGAGAATTTCAATATGGGTAGTCAACGTTGACCAACCATAACACGTGTCACAAACGGTCAGAGGGGTAAACAATGGTCTAGGAATATCAGTTCTCAACTAGCAAGTACAGTGACCTTCAATCAGTACAAGCACGGTGTGGCTACCATGCACAATGACGGACCAAAGTAGGCATATGTACTGCCTTTGACCAAAGAAATCCGCTGTGTGTGGTCAACGTTGACAACTCATAATAGGAGTCACAAATGGTCAGAGGGGGAGACAATGGTTTGAAAACACCAGGTATCAACTAGCAAGCACAAGGATCTTCAATAAGTTGTGGCACGGTGTGGATACCATGCACGATGACCAGCCAAAGTAGGCATATGTCACTGACCATGACCAAATAATGTCACTATGTGTGGTAAACTTTGACAACTCATAACATGAGTCACAAATGTTCAGGGTGGAAGATAATGGTTTGTGAATACTAGTTATTCACTAGCAAGTACAGATACCCTCAATATGTAGTGGCACAGCGTGGCTACCATGCACCGTGATCAACCAAAGTATGCATATGTCACTGGCCATGACCAACGAATTTCACTTCATGTGGTCAGCGTTGACAACTCACAACACGAGTCACAGATAGTCAAAGAGGGTTAACAATGGTTTGGGAATACTAGCTATTAACTAGAAAGCACAAATACCTTTAATATGTAGTAACACGGCGTGGTAACCATGTACAGTGACAAACCAAAGCAGGCATATGTCACTAGCCATGACCAAACGAATTTCACAGTTATGGTCAATATTAAAAACTCATAACACGAGTCACAAATGGTCAGAAGGGGAACAATGGGTTGGGAACACTAGTTATCAACACCAAGTATGAAGAACTTCAACAAGTAGTGGTACGGTTTGGCTAGCGTGCGCAGTGACCAACCAAAGGATGAATACGTCACTGATTATGATAGAAGAAATCCAGTATGCGTGGTCAACATTGACAACTCATGACACAAGTCACAAATGGTCAGAGGGAGAGACAATGGGTTGGGAACCCTATGCATGGACTAGAAAGGACAAATAACTTCAATACGTAGTGGCACGGTGTGGCTACTATGCACACCAAACAAACAAACTAGGCATATGTCACTGACCATGACCAAAGAATTTCAATATGGGTGGTCAACGTTCACCAACCATAACACGAGTCACAAACGGTCAGAGGGGGAAACAATGGTCCGGGAATATCAGTTCTCAACTAGCAAGTACAACGNTATGCATGGACTAGAAAGGACAAATAACTTCAATACGTAGTGGCACGGTGTGGCTACTATGCACACCAAACAACCAAACTAGGCATATGTCACTGACCATGACCGAAGAATTTCAATATGGGTGGTCAACGTTCACCAACCATAACACGAGTCACAAATGGTCAGAGGGGGAAACAATGGTCCGGGACTATCAGTTCTCAACTAGCAAGTACAACGACCTTCAATCAGTAGTAGCACGGTGTGGCTACCATGCACAATGACCGACCAGAGTAGGCATATGTACTGCCTTTGACCAAAGAAATCCGCTATGTATGGTCAACGTTGACAACTCATAATACGAGTCACAAATAGTCAGAGGGGGAAACAATTGTTTTGGAACACCAGGCATCAACTAGCAAGCACAATGACCTTCAGTACGTTGTGGCACGGTGTGGATACCATGCACGATGACCAACCATATGTCACTGACCATGACCAAAGAATGTCACCATGTGTTGTAAATTTTGACAACTTATAACACGAGTCACAAATGGTCATATTGGAATCTAATGGTTTCCAGACACTAGTTATCGACTAGCAAGTACAAATACCTTCAATATGCAGTGGCACTGTGTGGCTACAATGCACACTGACCAACCAAAGTATGCATATGTCACTGACCATGACCAAGGAATTTCACATCATGTGGTCAATGTTGACAACTCACAACACGAGTCACAGATATTCAGAGGGGGTAAAAATGGTTTGGGAACACTAGCTATCAACTAGAAAGCACAGAGACCTTCGACAAGTAGTGACACGGCGTGGTAACCATGTACAGTGACAAACCAAAGTAGGCTTATGTCACTAACCATGACCAAAAGATTTTCACAGTGTGTGGTCAACGTTGAAAACGCATAACACGAGTCACAAATGGTCAGAGGGTGTAGACAATGGGTTGGGAACACTCGTTATCAACTAGCCGGTACAAAGACCTTCAACAAGTAGTGGCACGGTGTGGCTAGCGTGCACAGTGACCAACCAAAGGATGCATACGTCACTGACCATGACCGAAGAAGTCCACTATGTGTGGTCAACACTGACAACTCATAGCACGAGTCATAAATGGTCAGAGGGAGAGAGAATGATTTGGGAACCCTGTGTATCGACTAGAAAGGACAAAGAACATCAATACGTAGTGGGACGGTGTGGCTACTATGCACATCAAAGAACCAAACTAGGCACATGTCACTGACCATGACTAGAGAATTTCAATATGGGTGGTCAACGTTGACCAACCATAACACGTGTCACAAACGGTCAGAGGGTGAAACAATGGTCTGGGAATATCACTTATCAACTATCAAGTACAGTGACCTTCAATCAGTATAAGCACGGTGTGGCTACCATGCACAATGACCGACCAAATTAGGCATATGTACTGCCTTTGACCAAAAAAATCTGCTGTGTGTGGTCAGTGTTGACAACTCATAATAGGAGTCACAAATGGTCAGAGGGGGAGACAATGGTTTGGGAACACCAGGTATCAACTAGCCAGCACAAGGACCTTCAATAAGTTGTGGAACGGTGTGGATACCATGCACGATGACCAGCCATAGTAGGCATATGTCACTGACCATGACCAAATAATGTCACTAGGTGTGGTAAACTTTGAAAACTCATAACACGAGTCACAAATGGTCAAGGTGGAAGAAAATGGTTTGTGAATACTAGTTATCCATTAGCAAGTACAAATACCTTCAATATGTAGTGGCACAGCGTGGCTACCATGCACAATGCCCAACCAAAGTATGCATATGTCACTGGCCATGACCAACGAATTTCACTTCATGTGGTCAGCGTTGACAACCCACAACATGAGTCACAGATAGTCATAGGGGGGTAACAATGGTTTAGGAACACTAGCTATTAACTAGAAAGCACAAATATCTTTAATATGTAGTGACACGGCATGGTAACCATGTATAGTGAAAATCCAAAGTAGGCATATATCACAGACCATGACCAAACGAATGTCACAGTGTGTGGTCAATATTGAAAACTCATCTCACGAGTCACAAATGGTCAGAGGGGGAAACAACTGGTTGGGAACACTAGTTATTAACTAGCACGTATGAATAACTTCAACAAGTAGTGGCACGGTTTGGCTAAGCGTGCACAGTGACCAACCAAAGGATGAATACGTCACTGACTATGACCGAAGAAATCCAGGATGCGTGGTCAACATTGACAACTCATAACACGAGTCACAAATGGTCGGAGGGAGAGACAATGGTTTGGGATCCCTATGCATGGACTAGAGAGGAAAAATAACTTCAATACGTAGTGGCACGGTGTGGCTACTATGCACACCAAACAAACAAACTAGGCATATGTCACTGACCATGACCAAATAATTTCAATAAGGGTGGTCAACGTTCACCAACCATAACACGAGTCACAAACGGTCATAGGGGGAAACAATGGTCCGAGAATATCAGTTCTCAACTAGCAAGTACAACGCCCTTCAATCAGTAGTAGCACGGTGTGGCTACCATGCATAATGACCGACCAAAGTAGGCATATGTACTGCCTTTGATGAAAGAAATCCGCCGTGTGTGGTCAATGTTGACAACTCATAATACGAGTCACAAATATTCAGGGGGGGGCACAATTGTTTGGGAACACCAGGTATCAACTAGCAAGCACAATGACCTTCAATATGTTGTGGCACGGTGTGGACACCATACACGATGACCAACCAAGGTATGCATATGTCACTGACCATGACCAAAGAATGTCACCATGTGTGGTAAACTTTGAGAGCTCATAACACGAGTCACAAATATTGAGAGTGGAAGAGAATGGTTTCAAAATACTAGTTATCGACTAGCAAGTGCAAATACCTTCAATATCTAGTGGCACAATGTGGCTGCAATGCACAGTGATCAACCAAAGTATGCATATGTCACTGACCATGACCAAAGAAATTCACTTCATGTGGTCAAGGTTGACAACTGACAACATGAGCCACAGATATTCAGAGGGGCTAACAACGGGCTGGGAACACTAGCTATCAACTAGAAAGCACAAAGACCTTTGATACGTAGTGACACGGTGTGGTAACCATGTACAGGGACAAACCAGAGTAGGCATATGTCACTAACCATGACCAAACGGATTTCATAGTGTGTGGTCAACGTTGAAAACTCATAACATGAGTCACAAATGGTCTGTGGGGGAAACCATGGGTTGGGAACACTAGTTACCAACTAGAAAATAGAAATATTTTCAAACAATAGTGGCACGGTGTGGCTTGCGTGCATAGTGACCAACCAAAGGATGCATACATGACGGACTATGACCGAAGAAGTCCACTACGTGTGGTCAACATTGACAACTCATAACACAAGTCACAAATGGTCAGAGGGAGAGACAATGGTTTTGGAACCCTATGTATCGACTAGAAAGGACAAAGAACTTCAATGTGTAGTGGCATGGTGTGGCTACTATGAACACCAAACAACCAAACTAGGCATATGTCACCGACCATGACCAGAGAATTTCAATATGGGTAGTCAACGTTGACCAACCATAACACGTGTCACAAACGGTCAGAGGGGTAAACAATGGTCTAGGAATATCAGTTCTCAACTAGCAAGTACAGTGACCTTCAATCAGTATAAGCACGGTGTGGCTACAATGCACAATGACGGACCAAAGTAGGCATATGTACTCCCTTTGACCAAATAAATCCGCTGTGTGTGGTCAACGTTGACAACTCATAATAGGAGTCACAAATGGTCAGAGGGGGAGACAGTGGTTTGGGAACACCAGGTATCAACTAGCAAGAACAAGGACCTTCAATAAGTTGTGGCACGGTGTGGATACCATGCACGATGACCAGCCAAAGTAGGCATCTGTCACTGACCATGACCAAATAATGTCACTATGTGTGGTAAACTTTGACAACTCATAACATGAGTCACAAATGGTCAGGGTGGAAGATAATGGTTTGTGAATACTAGTTATTCACTAGTAAGTACAAATACCCTCAATATGTAGTGGCACAGCGTGGCTACCATGCACCGTGACCAACCAAAGTATGCATATGTCACTGGCCATGACCAACGAATTTCACTTCATGTGGTCAGCGTTGACATCTCACAACACGAGTCACAGATAGTCAAAGGGGGTTAACAATGGTTTGGGAATACTAGCTATTAACTAAAAAGCACAAATACCTTTAATATGTAGTGACACGGCGTGGTAACCATGTACAGTGACAAACCAAAGCAGGCATATGTCACTATCCATGACCAAACGAATTTCACAGTGTGTGGTCAATATTAAAAACTCATAACACGAGTCAGAAATGGTCAGAAGGGGAACAATGGGTTGGGAACACTAGTTATCAAAACCAAGTATGAAGAACTTCAACAAGTAGTGGTACGGTTTGGCTAGCGTGCGCAGTGACCAACCAAAGGATGAATACGTCACTGACTGTGACCGAAGAAATCCAGTATGCGTGGTCAACATTGACAACTCATGACAGGAGTCACAAATGGTCAGAGGGAGAGACAATGGGTTGGGAACCCTATGCATGGACTAGAAAGGACAAATAACTTCAATACGTAGTGGCACGGTGTGGCTACTATGCACACCAAACAAACAAACTAGGCATATGTCACTGACCATGACCAAAGAATGTCACCATGTGTAGTAAACTTTGACAGCTCATAACACGAGTCACAAATGGTCAGAGGGAGAGACAATGGGTTGGGAACCCTATGCATGGACTAGAAAGGACAAATAACTTCAATACGTAGTGGCACGGTGTGGCTACTATGCACACCAAACAAACAAACTAGGCATATGTCACTGACCATGACCGAAAAATTTCAATATGGGTGGTCAACGTTCACCAACCATAACACGAGTCACAAACGTTCAGAGGGGGAAACAATGGTCCGGGAATATCAGTTCTCTACTAGAAAGTACAACGCCCTTCAATGAGTAGTAGCACGGTGTGGCTACCATGCACAATGACCGACCAAAGTAGGCATATGTACTGCCTTTGACCGAAGAAATCCGCCGTGTGTGGTCAACGTTGACAACTCATAATACGAGTCACAAATAGTCACAAGGAGACACAATTATTTGGGAACACCAGGTATCAACTAGCAAGCACAATGACCTTCAATACGTTGTGGCACGGTGTGGATTCCATGCACAATGACCAACCAAGGTATGCATATGTCACTGACCATGACCAAAGAATGTCACCATGTGTAGTAAACTTTGACAGCTCATAACACGAGTCACAAATGGTAGGAGTGGAAGATAATGGTTTCAAAATACTATTTATAAACTAGCAAGTACAAATACCTTCAATATGTAGTGGCACAGTGTGGCTACAATGCACAGTGACCAACCAAAGTATGCATATGTCACTGACCATGACCAAAGAAATTCACTTCATGTGGTCAATGTTGACAACTCACAACACGAGTCACAGATATTCAGAGGGGCTAACAACTGGTTGGGAACACTAGCTATCAACTAGAAAGCACAAAGACCTTCGATACGTAGTGACACAGCGTGGTAACCATGTACAGGGACAAACCAAAGTAGGCATATGTCACTAACCATGACCAAACCGATTTCACAGTGTGTGGTCAACGTTGAAAACTCGTAACACAAATTACAAATGGTCAGTGGGGCAAACCATGGATTGGGAACACTAGGTATCAACTAGCAAGAAGAAAGATTTTCAACAAGTAGTGGCACGGTTTGGCTAGCGTGCACAGTGACCAACCAAAGGATGCATACGTCACTGACTATGACCGAAGAAGTCCAATATGTGTGGTCAACATTGACAACTCATAACACGAGTCACAAATGGTCAGAGGGAGAGACAATGGTTTGTGAACCCTATGTATCGACTAGACAGGACAAAGAACTTCAATACGCAGTGGCACGGTGTGGCTAATATGCACACCAAACAACCAAACTCGGCATATGTCACTGACCATGACCAGAGAATTTCAATATAGGTGGTCAACGTTGACCAACCATAACACGAGTCACAAACTGTCAGGGGAGGAAACAATGCTATGGGAATATCAGTCCTCAACTAGCAAGTGCAACGACCTTCAGTCAGTAGTAGCACGGTGTGGCTACCATGCACAATGACCGCCCAAAGTAGGCATGTGTACTGCCTTTGACCAAAGAAATCCCCTGTGTGTGGTCAACATTGACAACTCATAATACGAGTCACAAATGGTCAGAGGGGGAAACAATGGTTTGGGAACACCAAGTATCAAATAGCAAGCACAATGAGCTTCAATACGTTGTGGCACGGTGTGGATACCATGCACGATGACCAACCAAAGTAGGCACATGTCACTGACCATGATCAAATAATGTCACTAAGTGTGGTAAACTTTGATAACTCATAACACGAGTCACAAATGGTCAGGGTGGAAGACAATGGTTTGTGAATAATAGTTATCGACTAGCAAGTACAAATACCTTCAATATGTAGTGGCACAGTGTGGCTACAATGCACACTGACCAACCAAAGTATGCATATGTCACTGACCATGAACAAAGAATTTCATTTCATGTGGTCAACATTTACAACTCACAACACGAGTCATAGAAAGTCAGAGGGGGCTAACAATGGTTTGGGAACACTAGCTGTCAACAAGAAATCACAAAGACCTTCGATACGTTATGACACGGCGTGGTAACCATGTACAGTGACAAACCAAAGTAGGCATATGTCACAAAGAATGACCAAACGGATTTCACACTGTGTGGTCAATGTTGAAAACTCATAACACGTGTCACAAATGGTCAGTGGGGGAAACCATGGGTTGGGAACACTAGTTTTCAACTAGTAAGTAGAACGATTTTCAACAAGTAGTGGCACGGTGTGGCTAGTGTGCACCGTGATCAACCAAAGGATGCACACGTCACTGACTATGACCGAAGAAGTCCATTATGTATGGTCAACATTGACATTCATAACATGAGTCACAAATGATCAGAGGGAGATGCAATGGTTTGGGAACCCTATGTATCGACTAGAAAGGACAAAGAACTTCAATGCGTAGTGGCACGGTGTGGCTACTATGCACACCAAACAACCAAACTAGGCATATGTCACCGACCATGATGAAAGAATTTCAATATGGGTAGTCAACATT
>SZWC01004986.1:114232-132104 GCA_023375785.1 Penium margaritaceum
TATGCATATGTCACTGACCATGACCAAAGAATGTCACCATGTGTGGTAAACTTTGACAGCTCATAACACGAGTCACAAATGGTGAGAGTTGGGATGTAATGGTTTCTAAATACTAGTTATCAACTAGAAAGTACAAATACCTGCAATATGTAGTGGCACAGTGTGGCTACAATACACAGTGACCAACCAAAGTATGCATATGTCACTGACCATGACCAAAGAAACTCACTTTATGTGGTCAATGTTGACAACTCACAACACAAGTCATAGATATTCAGAGGGGCTAACAACGGGTTGGGAACACTGGCTATCAACTAGAAAGCACAAAGACCTTTGATATGTAGTAACACGACGTGGTAACCATGTACAGGGACAAACCAAAGTAAGCATATGACACTAACCATGACCAAACGGATTGCACAGTGTGTGGTCAACATTGAAAACTCATAACACGAGTCACAAACGGTCAGTGGGGGAAACCATGGGTTGGGAAAACAAGTTATCAACTAGCAGGTAGAAAGATTTTCAACAAGTAGTGGCACGGTGTGGCTAGTGTGCACAGTGACCAACCAAAGGATGCATACGTCACTGACTATGACCGAAGATGTCCACTATGTGTGGTCAGCATTGACAACTCATAACACGAGTCACAAATGGTCAGAAGGAGAGAGAATGGTTTGAGAACCATATGTTTCGACTATAAATGACAAAGAACTCCAATACGCAGTGGCACCGTGTGGCTAAGATGCACACCAAACAACCAAACTCGGCATATGTCACTGACCATGACCACAGAATTTCAATATGGGTGGTCAACGTTGACCAACCATAACACGAGTCACAAACGGTCAGAGGGGAAACAATGGTCCGGGAATATCAGTTCTCAATTAGCAAGTACAACGACCTTCAGTCAGTAGTAGCACGGTGTGGCTACCATGCACAATGACCGGCCAGAGTAGGCATGTATACTGCCTTTGACGAAAGAAATCTGTTGTGTATGGTCAATGATGACAACTCATAATGCGAGTGACAATTAGTCAGAGGGGGCAACTATTGTCTGGGAACACCAGGTATCAACTAGCAAGCACAATGACCTTCACTATGTTGTGGCACGGTGTGGATGCCATGCACGATGACCAACCATATGTCACTGACCATGTCCAAAGAATGTCACCATGTGTGGTAGTCTTTGACAACTCATAACACGAGTCAGAAATGGTCAGAGTGGAAGATTATGGTTTCTAAATACTAGTTATCGACTAGCAAGTACAAATACTTTCAATATGCATTGGCACAGTGTGGCTAAAATGCACATTGACCAACCAAAGTATGCATATGTCACTGACCATGACCAAATAATTTCACTTCAAGTGGTCAATGTTGACAACTCACAACACGAGTCACATACATTCAGAGGGGGTAACAATGGTTGGGGAACTCTAGCTATCAACTAGAAATCACAGAGACCTTCGATACGTAGTGACACGGTGTGGTAACCATGTACAGTGACAAACCAAAGTAGGCATATGTCACTAACCATGACCAAAAGAATTTTACAGTGGGTGGTCAACGTTGAAAACACATAAGACGAGTCACAAATGGTCAGAGGGGGAAACAATGGGTTGGGAACACTAGTTATCAACTAGCAGGTACAAAGACCTTCAACAAGCAGTGGCATGGTGTGGCTAGCTTGCACAGTGACCAACCAAAGGATGCATACGTCACTGACTATGACCGAAGAAGTCCACCATGTGTGGTCAACACGGACAACTCATAACACGAGTCACAAATGGTCAGCAGGAGAGACAATGGTTTGGGAACCCTATGTATTGACTAGAAAGGACAAAGAACTTCAATACGCAGTGGCATGCTGTGGCTACTATGCACACCAAACAACCAAACAAGGCATATGTCACTGACAATGACCAGAGAATTTCAATATGGGTGGTCAATGTTGACCAACCATAACACGTGTCACAAACGGTCAGAGGGGGAAACAATGGTCTGGGAATATCAGTTCTCAAATAGCAAGTACAGTGACCTTCAATCAGTATAAGCACGGTGTGGCTACCATGCACAATGACCGACCAAAGTAGGCATATGTACTGGCTTTGACCAAAGAAATCCGCTGTGTGTGGTCAGTGTTGACAACTCATAATAGGAGTCACAAATGGTCGGAGGGGGAGAAAGTGGTTTGGGAACATCAGGTATCAACTAGCAAGCACAAGGACCTTCAATAAGCTGTGGCACAATGTGGATGCCATGCAAGATGACCAGCCAAAGTAGGCATATGTCACTGACCATGACCAAATCATGTCACTAAGTGTGGTAAACTTTGACAACTCATAACACGAGTCACAAATTGTCAGGGTGGATGATAACGGTGTGTGAATACTTGTTATCCACTAGCAAGTACAAATACCTTCAACATGTAGTGGCACAGCGTGGCTACCATGCACAGTGACCAACCAAACTATGCATATGTTACTAACCATGACCATCGAATTTCACTTCATGTGGTCAGCGTTGACAACTCACAACACGAGTCACGGATAGTCAAAAGGGGGTAACAATGGTTTTGGAATACTAGCTATTAACTAGAAAGCACAAATACCTTTAATATGTAGTGAAACGGCATGGTAACCATGTACAGTAACAAACCAAAGTAGGCATATGTCACTAACCAGGACCAAAAAAATTTCACAGTGTGTGGTCAATATTGAAAACTCGTAACACGAGTCATAAATGGTCATAGGGGGAAACAATTGGTTGGGAACACTAGTTATCAACTAGAAAGTATGAAGAACTTCAACAAGTAGTGGCACGGTTTGGCTAGCGTGCACAGTGACCAACCAAAGGATGAATACGTCACTGACTATGACCAAAGATATCCAGTATGCGTGGTCAACATTGACAACTCATAACACGAGTCACAAATGGTCAGAGGGAGAGACAATGGTTTGGGAACCATATGAATGGACTAGAAAGGACAAATAACTTCTATACGTAGTGGCACGGCGTGGCTACTATGCACACCAGACAATAAAACAAGGCATATGTCACTGACCATGACCAAAGAATTTCAATATGAGTGGTCAACGTTCACCAACCATAACACGAGTCATAAACGGTCAGAGGGGGAAACAATGGTCCGGGAATATCAGTTCTCAACTAGCAAGTACAACGCTTTTCAATCAGTAGTAGCACGGTGTGGGTACCATGCACAATGACCGACCAAAGTAGGCATATGTACTGCCCTTTACCAAAGAAATCCGCCGTGTGTGGTCAACGTTGACAACTCATAATACGAGTCACAAATAGTCAGAGGGGGACACAATTGTTTGGAAACACAATTGTTTGGAAACACCAGGTATCAACTAGCAAGCACAATGACCTTCAATACATTGTGGCACGGTGTGGATACCATACACGATGACCAACCAAGGTATGCATATGTCCCTGACCATGACCAAAGAAATTCACTTCATGTGGTCAATGTTGACAACTCATAACACGAGTCACAAATGGTCAGAAGGGAAAAGAATGCGTTGGGAACACCAAGTATCAAATAGCAAGCACAAGGAGCTTCAATACGTTGTGGCACGGTGTGGATACCATACACGATGACCAACCAAGGTATGCATATGTCCCTGACCATGACCAAAGAATGTCACCATGTGTGGTAAACTTTGACAGCTCATAACACGAGTCATGAATGGTGAGAGTGGAAGATAATCGTTTCTAATTACTATTTCTTGACTAGCAAGTACAAATACCTTCAATATGTAGTGGCACAGTGTGGCTACAATGCACAGTGACCAACCAAAGTATGCATATGTTACTGACCATGACCAAAGAAATTCACTTCATGTGGTCAATGTTGACAACTCACAACACGAGTCACATATATTTAGGGGGGCTAACAATGGGTTGGGAACACTAGCTATCAACTAGAAAGCACAAAGACCTTCGATACGTAGTGACACGGCGTGGTAACCACGTACAGGGACAAACCAAAGTAGGCATATGTCACTAACCATGACCAAACGGATTTCACAATGTGTGGTCAACGTTGAAAAATCATAACACGAGTGACAACTGGTCAGTGGAGGAAACCATGGGTTGGGAACACTGGTTATCAACTAGCAAGTAGAAATATTTTCAACAAGTAGTGGCACAGTGTGGCTAGCGTGCACAGTGACCAACCAAAGGATGCATACGTCACTTACTATGACGAAAGAAGTCCACTATGTGTGGTCAACATTGACAACTCATAACACGAGTCACAAATGGTCAGAGGGAGAGACAATGGTTTGGGAACCCTGTGTATCGATTAGAAACGACAAAGAACTTAAATACGCAGTGGCACGGTGTGGCTAATATGCACACCACAAAACCAAACTCGGCATATGTCACTGACCATGACCAGAGAATTTCGATATGGGTGGTCAACGTTGACCAACCATAACACGAGTCACAAACGGTCAGGGGATGAAACAATGATATGGGAATATTAGTTCTCAACTAGCAAGTACAACGACCTCCAGTCAGTAGTAGCACGGTGCGGCTACCATGCACAATGGCCGACCACATGTATTGCCTTTGACCAAAGAAATCCGCTGTGTGTGGTCAACGTTGACAACTCATAATACGAGTCACAAATGGTCAGAAGGGAAAACAATGGGTTGGGAACACCAAGTATCAAATAGCAAGCACAAGGAGCTTCAATACGTTGTGGCACGGTGTGGATACCATGCACGATGACCAACCAAAGTATGGATATGTCCCTGACCATGACCAAATAATATCACTAAGTGTGGTAAACTCTGACAACTCATAACACGAGTCACAAATGGTCAGGGTGGAAGATAATGGTTTGTGAATACTAGTTATCGACTAGGAAGTACAAATACCTTCAATATATAGTGGCACAGTGTGGCTACACTACACAGTGAACCGCCAAAGTATGCATATGTCACTGACCATGAACAAAGAATTTCACTTCATGTGGTCAACATTTACAACTCACAACACGAGTCACAGATAGTCAGAGGGGGCTAACAATGGTTTGGGAACACTACCTGTCAACAAGAAAGCACAAAGACCTTCGATACGTAATGACTGGGCGTGGTAACCATGTACAGTGACAAACCAAAGTAGGCACCTGTCACAAACCATGACCAAACGGATTTCACAGTGTGTGGTCAACGTTGAAAACGCATAAAACAAGTCACAAATGGTCAGTGGGGGAATCCATGGGTTGGGAACACAAGTTATCAACTAGCAAGTAAAAAGATTTTCAACAAGTAGTGGCACGGTGTGGCTAGCGTGCACAGTGACCAACCAAAGGATGCACACGTCACTGACTATGACCAAAGAAGTCCGCTATGTATGGTCAACATTGACAACTCATAACACGAGTCACAAATGGTCAGAGGGAGAGACAATGGTTTGGGAACCCTATGTATCGACTAGAAAGGACAAATAACTTCAATGCGTAGTGGCACAGTGTGGCTACTATGCACACCAAACGACCAAACTAGGCATATGTCACCGACCTTGATGAGAGAATTTCAATATGGGTGGTCAACATTCACCAACCATAACACGAGTCACAAACGGTCAGAGGGGGAAACAATGGTCTGTGAATATCAGTTCTCAGCTAGCAAGTACAGCGACCTTCAATCAGTATAAGCATGGTGTGGGCACCATGCACAATGACCGACCAAAGTAGGCATATGTTCTACCCTTGACCGAGGAAATCCGTTGTGTGTGGTCAGCGTTGACAACTCATAATATGAGTCACAAATGGTCGGAGGGGGAGACAATGGTTTGGGAACACCAGGAAGCAGAAGTACCTTCAATAAGTTGTGGCACGATATGGATACTATGCACGATGACCAACCAAAGTAGGCATATGTCACTGACCATGACCAAATAATGTCAATAAGTGTGGTAAACTTTGACAACTCATAACACCAGTCACAAATGGTCAGGGTGGAAGATAATGGGTTGTGAATACTAGTTATCAACTACCAAGTGCAAATACCTTTAATATGTGTTGGCATAGCGTGGCTACCATGCATAGTGACCAACCAAAGTATGCATATGTGACTGACCATGACCAACGAAATTCACTTCATTTGGTCAGCGTTGACAACTCACAACACGAGTCACTGATAGTCAGAGGGGGCTAACAATGGTTTGGGTAGACTAGCTATCAACTAGAAAGCAGAAAGACCTTCAATACGCAGTGACACGGCGTGGTAACCACGTACAGTGACGAACCAAACTAGGCATATGTCACTAACCATGACAAAATAACTTCACGGTTGCGCCCTAGTTGTGTCCTAGTCGCGCCCTAGTCGCGCCCTAGTCACCACCTAGTTGCGCCCTAATTGCGCCCTAGTTGCGCTCTAGTTGCACCCTATTTGCGACCTTATTGCACCCTACTTGCACCCTACTGGCACCCTTCCTGCGCCCTAGTTGTGCCTTTGTTGGGCACAAGCTACGCTCTAGTTGTGTCCTAATTGCGCCCTAGTTGCGTCCTACTT
Organism: Penium margaritaceum; assembly: GCA_023375785.1. Lineage (NCBI taxonomy): Eukaryota > Viridiplantae > Streptophyta > Zygnematophyceae > Desmidiales > Peniaceae > Penium > Penium margaritaceum. The sequence continues at coordinate 120,787 of SZWC01004986.1, forward strand.
GTGCCCTACTTGCGCGCTAGTTGCGCCTTAGTTGCGCCTGAGTAACCATGTACAGGGACATACCAAAGTAGGCATATGTCAGTAACCATGACCAAACGGATTTCACAGTGTGTGGTCAACGTTGAAAACTCATAACACGAGTCACAAATGGTCAGTAGGGGAAACCATGGGATGGGAACACTAGTTATCAACTAGCAAGTAGAACGATTTTCAACAAGTAGTGGCACGGTGTGGCTAGCATGCACGGTGACCAACCAAATGATGCATATGTCACTGGCTATGACCGAAGAAGTCCACTATATGTGGTCAATATTGACAACTCATAACACGAGTCACCAATGGTCAGAGGGAGAGACAATGGTTTGGGAACCCTATGTATCTACTAGAAAGGACAAAGAACTTCTATACGTAGTGGCACGGTGTGGCTAATATGCACACCGAACAACCAAACTAGGCATATGTCACTGACCATGACCACAGAAATTCAATATGGGTGGTCAACGTTGACCAACCATAACACGAGTCACAAACGGTCAGGGGAGGAAACAATGCTATGGGAATATCAGTTCTCAACTAGCAGGTACAACGACCTTCAGTCAGTAGTAGCACGGTGTGGCTATCATGCACAATGACCGAACAAAGTAGGCGTATGTACTGCCTTTGACCAAAGAGATCCACCGTGTGTGGTCAACGTTGACAACTCATAATACGAGTCACAAATGGTCAGAGGGAGAAACACTAGTTTTGGAATACCAAGTATCAAATAGCAAGCACAAGGAGCTTCAATACGGTGTGGCACGGTGTGGATACCATGCACGATGACCAACCAAAGTAGGCATATGTCACTGACCAAATAATGTCACGAAGTGTGGTAAACTTTGACAACTCATAACACGAGTCACAAATGGTTAGGGTGGAAGAGAATGGTTTGTGAATACTAGTTGTCGACTAGAAAGTACAAATACCTCCAATATGTAGTGGCACAGTGTGGCTACAATGCAAAGTGAGCAACCAAAGTATGCATATGTCACTGACCATGAACAAAGAAGTTCACTTCATGTGGTCAACATTTACAACTCACAACACGAGTCACAGATAGTCAAAGGGGGCTAACAATGGTTCGGGAACACTATCTGTCAACAAGAAAGCACAAATGCCTTCGATACGTAATGACACGGCGTGGTAACCATGTACTGTGACAAACCAAAGTCGGCATATGTCACAAACCATGACCAAACGGATTTCACAGTGTGTAGTCAATATTGAAAACGCGTAACACGAGTCACAAATGGTCAGTGGGGGAAACCATGGGTTGGGAACACTAGTTATCAACTAGAAATTAGAAAGATTTTCAACAAGTAGTGGCACGGTGTGACTACCATGCACAGTGACCAACCAAAGGATGCACACGTCACTGACTATGACCGAAGATGTCCACTATGTATGGTCAACATTCACAACTCATAACACGAGTCACAAATGGTCAGAGGGAGAGACAATGGTTTGGGAACCCTATGTATCGACTTGAAAGGACAAACAACTTCAATACGTAGTGGCATGGTGTGGCAAGTATGCACACCAAACAACCAAACTAGGCATATGTCACTTACCATGATGAAAGAATTTCAATATAAGTGGTCAACATTCACCAACCATAACACGATTCACAAACGGTCAGAGGGGGAAACAATGGTCTGTAAATGTCAGTTCTCAACTAGCAAGTACAGCGACCTTCATTCGGTATAAGCACGGTGTGGCTGCCACGCACAATGACCGACCAAAGTAGGCATATGTACTACCTTTGACCAAAGAAATCTGCTGTGGGTGGTCAGCGTTGACAACTCATAATAGGAGTCACAAATGGTCAGAGGGGGAGACAATGGTTTGGGAACACCAGGTATCAACTAGCAAGCACAAGGACCTTCAATAAGTTGTGGCACGGTGTGGATACCATGCACGATGACCAACCAAAGTAGGCATAAGTCACTGACCATGACCAAATAATGTCACTAAGTGTGGTAAACTTTGACAACTCATAACACGAGTCACTCATGGTCAGAGTGAAAGACAATGGTTTGTGAACATTAGTCATCGAGTAGCAAGTACAAATACCTTCAATATGTAGTGGCACAGCGTGGCTACCATGCACAGTGACCAACCAAAGTATGCATATGTCACTGACCATGACCAAAGAAGTTCACTTCATGTGGTCAACATTTACAACTCACAACACGAGTCACAGATAGTCAAAGGGGGGTAACATTGGTTTGGGAACACTAGCTATTGACTAGAAAGCACAAATACCTTCAATACGTAGTGACACAGTGTGGTATCCATGTACAGTGACAAACCAAAGTAGGCATATGTCACTGACCATGACCAAATAATGTCACTAAGTGTGGTAAACTTTGACAACTCATAACACGAGTCACTAATGGTCAGAGTGAAAGACAATGGTTTGTGAACATTAGTCATCGAGTAGCAAGTACAAATACCTTCAATATGTAGTGGCACAGCGTGGCTACCATGCACAGTGACCAACCAAAGTATGCATATGTCACTGACAATGACCAACGAATTTCACTTCATGTGGTCAGCATTGAAAACTCACAACACGAGTCACAGATAGTCAAAGGGGGGTAACATTGGTTTGGGAACACTAGCTATTGACTAGAAAGCACAAATACCTTCAATACGTAGTGACACAGTGTGGTATCCATGTACAGTGACAAACCAAAGTAGGCATATGTCACTAACCATGACCAAACAAATATCACAGTGTGTTGTCAACATTGAAAACTCATCACACGAGTCACAAATGGTCAGAGGGGGAAACAATGGGCTAGGAACACTAGTTATCAACTAGCAAGTACGAAGAACTTAGACAAGTAGTGGAAATGTCTGGCTAGCGCGCACAGCGACCAACCAAAGGATGAATACGTCACTGACTATGACCGAAGAAGTCCATCGTGTGTGGTCAATATTGACAACTCATAACATGAGTCACGAATGGTCAGAGGGAGAGAGAATGGTTTGGGAACCCTATGCATGGACTAGAAAGGACAACTAACTTCAATACGTAGTGGCACGGTGTGGCTAATATGCACACCAAACATCCAAACAAGGCAGCTGTCACTGACCATGACCAGAGAATTTCAATACGGGTGGTCAACGTTGACCAACCATAACACGAGTCACAAACGGTCAGGGGAGGAAACAATGGTTTGGGAATATCAGTTCTCAACTAGCAAGTACAACGACCTTCAGTCAGTAGTAGCACGGTGTGGCTACCATGCACAATGACCGACCAAAGTAGGCATATGTACTGCCTTTGACGAAAGAAATCCCCTGTGTCTGGTCAACGTCGACAACTCATAATACGAGTCACAAATGGTCAGAGGGAGAAACAATGGTTTGGGAACACCAAGTATCAAATAGCAAGCACAAGGATCTACAATACGTTGTGGCACGGTGTGGATACCATGCACGATGACCAACCAAGGTATGCATATGTCACTGACCATGACGAAAGAATGTCACCATTTGTAGTAAACTTTGACAACTCATAACACGAGTCACACATGGTCAGGGTTGAAGATAATGGTTTCTGAATACTAGTTACCGACTAGCAAGTACAAATACCTTCAATATGTAGTGGCACAGTGTAGCTACAATGCACAGTGACCAACCAAAGTATGCATATGTCACTGACCATGAACAAAGAATTTCACTTCACGAGGTCAATGTTGACAACTCACAACACGAGTCACATATATTCAGAGGGGGTAAAAATAGTTTGGGAACACTAGCTATCAACAAGAATGCACAGAGACCTTCAATACGAAGTGACGCGGCGTGGTAACCATGTACAGTGAAAAAAAAAAGTAGGCACATGTCACTAACCACGACGAAACGGATTTCACAGTGTGTGGTCAACGTTGAAAACTCATAGGACGAGTCACAGATGGTCAGTGGGGGAAACCATGGGTTGGGAACACTAGTTATCAACTAGCGAGTAGAAATATTTTAAGCAAGTAGTGGCACGGTGTGGCTATCGTGCAAATTGACCAACCGAACGATGCATATGTCACTGACTATGACCGAAAAAGTCCACTATGTGTGGTCAACATTGACAACTCATAACACGAGTCACAAATGGTCAGAGGGAGAGACAATGGTTTGGGAACCCTATGTATCGAATAGAAAGGAAAAAGAACTTCGATACGTAGTGGCACGGTGTGGTTAATATGCACGCCAAACAACCAAACTAGGCATATGTCACTGACCATGACCAGAGAATTTCAATATGGGTGGTCAACGTTGACCAACCATAATACGAGTCACAAACGGTCAAAGGAGGAAACAATGCTATGGGAATATCAGTTCTCAACTAGCAAGTACAACGACCTTCATTCGGTAGTAGCACGGTGTCGCAACCATGCACAATGACCGACCAAAGTAGGCATATGTACTGCTTTTGACCAAAGAAATAGACCATGTGTGGTCAACGTTGACAACTCATAATACAAAACACAAATGGTCAGAGGGGGAAACAATGGTTTGGGAACACCAAGTGTCAACTAGCAAGCACAAGGAAATTCAATCATTTTGGCACGGTGTGGATACCATGCACGATGACCAACCAAAGTAGGCATATGTCACTGACCATGACCAAATAATGTCACAAAGTGTGGTAAACTTTGACAGCTCATAACACGAGTCACAAATGGTCAGAATGGAAGAATATGGCCTGTGAAGAATAGTTATCGAGTAGCAAGTACAAATACCTTCAATATGTAGTGGCACAGCGTGGCTACCATGCACAGTGACCAACCAAAGGATGCACATGTCACTGACCATGACCAACGAACTTCACTTCATGTGGTCAACGTTGACACCTCACAACACGAGTCACATATAGTCAAAGGGGGGTAACAATGGTTTGGGAACACTAGCTATTCACTAGAAAGCACAAATACCTTTAATATGTAGTGACACGGCGTGGTAACCATGTACAGTGACAAACAAAAGTATGCATATGTCACTAACCATGACGAAACGGATTTCGCAGTGTGTTGTCAACGTTGAAAACTCATAACACGAGTCACAAATGGTCAGTGGGGGAAACCATGGGTTGGAAATACTAGTTATCAACTAGCAAGTAGAGAGATTTTCAACAAGTTGTGGCACGGTGTGGCTAGCGTGCACAGTGACCAACCAAAGGATGCATATGACACTGAATATGACCGAAGAAGTCCACTATGTGTGGTCAACATTGACAACTCATAAGACGAGTCACAAATGGTCAGAGGGATAGAAAATGGTTTGGGAACCCTATGTATCGACTAGAAAGGACAAAGAAATTCAATACGTAGTGGTGCGGTGCGGCTACTGTGCACACCAAACAACCAAACTCGGCATATGTCACTGACCATGACCAAAGAATTTTAATATGGGTGGTCAACATTCACCAACCATAACACGAGTCACAAATGGTCAGACGGGGAAATAATGGTCTCTGAATATCAGTTCTCAACTAGCAAGTACACAGACCTTCAATCAGTATAAGCACGGTGTGGCTACCATGCACAATGACCGACCAAAGTAGGCTTATGTACTGCCTTTGAGCAAAGAAATCCGCTGTGTGTGGTCAACGTTGACAACTCATAATAGGAGTCACAAATTGTCAGAGGGGGAGACAATGATTAGGGAACACCAGGTATTAACTAGCAAGCACATGGACCTTCAATACGTTGTGGCACGGTGTGGATACCATGCACGATGACCAACCAAAAGGCATATGTCACTGACCATGACCAAATAATGTCACTAAGTGTGGTAAACTTTGACGATTCATAACACGAGTCACGAATGGTCAGAGTGGAAAACAATGGTTTGTGAATACTAGTTATCGAGTAGCAAGCGGAAATACCTTCAATATGTAGTGGCACAGCGTGGCTACCATGTATAGTGACCAACCAAAGTATGCATGTGTAACAAACCATGACCAACGAATTTCACTTCATGTGGTCAGCGTTGAAAACTCACAACACGAGTCATAGATAGTCAAAGGGGGGTAACAATGGTCTGGGAACACTAGCTATTAACTAGAAAGCACAAATACCTTTAATATGTAGTGACACCGCGTGGTAACCATGTACAGGGACAATCCAAAGTAGGCATATGTCAATAGCCATGACCAAACGGATTTCACAGTGTGTGGTCAACGTTGAAAACGCATAACACGAGTCACAAATGGTCAGTGGGGGAAACCATGGGTTGGGAACATTAGTTATCAACTAGCAAGTTGAAAGATTTTCAACAAGTATTGGCACAGTGTGGCTAGCGTGCACAGTGACCAACCAAAGGATGCATATGTCACTGACTATGACCGAAGAAGTCCACTATGTGTGGTCGACATTGACAACTCATAACACGAGTCACAAATGGTCAGAGGGAGAGACAATGGTTTGGGAACCCTATACATCTAATAGAAAGGACAAATAACTTCAATACGTAGTGGCACGGTGTGGCTACTATGCACACCAAACAACCAAACAAGGCATATGTCACATACCATGACCAAAGAATTTCAATGTGGGTGGTCAACGTTCACCAACCATAACACGAGTCACAAACGGTTAGAGGGGGGAACAATGGTCCGGGAATATCAGTTCTCAACTAGAAAGTACAACACCCGCCAATAAGTAGTAGCACGGTGTGGCCACCATGCACAATGACCGACCAAAGTAGGCATATGTACTGCCTTTGACCAAAGAAATCCGCTGTGTGTGGTCAATGTTGACAACTCATAATACGAGTCACAAATAGTTAGAGGGGGAAACAATTGTTTGGGAACACCAGGTATCAACTAGCAAGCACAATGACCTTCAGCACGTTGTGGTACGGTGTGGATACCATGCACGATGACCAACCAAGGTATGCATATGTCACTGACCATGACGAAAGAATGTCACCATGTGTGGTAAACTTTGACAGCTCATAACACGAGTCACAAATGGTCAGAGTGGAAGATAATGGTTTCAACATACTAGTTATCGACTAGCAAGTACAAATACCTTCAATATGTAGTGGCACAGTGTGGCTACAATGCACAGTGACCAACTAAAGTATGCATATGTCGCTGACCATGACGAAAGAATTTCACTTCATGTGGTCAATGGTGACAACTCACAACACGAGTCACAGATATTCAGAGGGGCTAACAACTGTTTGGGAACACTAGCTATCAACTAGAAAGCACAAAGACATTCGATATGTAGTGACACGGCGTGATAACCATGTACAGGGACAAACCAAAGTAGGCATATGTCACTAACCATGACCAAACGGATTTCTCAGTGTGTGGTCAACGTTGAAAACTCATAACACGAGTCACAAATGGTCACTGGGGGAAACCATGGGTTGGGAACACTAGCTCTCAACTAGCAAGTAGAAAGATTTTCAACAAGTAGTGGCACGGTGTGGCTAGCGTGTACAGTAACCAACCAAAAGATGCATATGTCACTGACTATGACCGAAGAAGTCCACTATGTGTGGTCAACATTGACAACTCATAACACGAGTCACAAATGGTCAGAGGGAGAGACAATGGTTTGGGAACCCTATGTTTTGACTTAAAAGGACAAAGAACTTCAATATGTAGTGGCACGGTGTGGCTAGCGTGTACAGTAACCAACCAAAAGATGCATATGTCACTGACTATGACCGAAGAAGTCCACTATGTGTGGTCAACATTGACAACTCATAACACGAGTCACAAATGGTCAGAGGGAGAGACAATGGTTTGGGAACCCTATGTTTTGACTTAAAAGGACAAAGAACTTCAATACGTAGTGGCACGGTATGGCTAATATGCACACCAAACAACCAAACTAGGCATATGTCACTCACCATGTCCGGATAACTTCAATATGGGTGGTCAACGTTGACCAACCATAACACAAGTCACAAACGGTCAGGGGAGGAAACAATGCTTTGGGAATATCAGTTCTAACCTAGCAAGTACAACGACCTTCAGTCAGTAGTAGCACCGTGTGGCTGCCATGCACAATGACTGACCAAAGTAGGCATATGTACTGCCTTTGACCAAAGAAATCCACTGTGTGTGGTCAGCGTTGACAACTCATAATACGAGTCACAAATGGTCAGAGGGAGAAACAATGGTTTGGAAACACCACGAATCAAATAGCAAGCACAAGGAGCTTCAATACGTTGTGGCACGGTGTGGATACCATGCAGAATGACCAACCAAAGTGAGCATATGTCACTGACCATGACCAAATAATGTCACAACGTGTGGTCAACTTTTTCAACTCATAACACGAGTCACAAATGGTCAGGGTGGAAGATAATGGTTTGTGAATACTAGTTATCGACTAGCAAGTACAAATACATTCAATATGTAGTGGCACAGTGTGGCTACAATGCACAGTGACCAACCAAAGGATGCATATGTCACTGACTATGACCGAAGAAGTCCACTATGTGTGGTCGACATTGACAACTCATAACACGAGTCACAAATGGTCAGGGTGGAAGATAATGGTTTGTGAATACTAGTTATCGACTAGCAAGTACAAATACATTCAATATGTAGTGGCACAGTGTGGCTACAATGCACAGTGACCAACCAAAGTATGCATATGTCACTGACCATGAACAAAGAATTTCACTTCATGTGGTCAACATTTACAACTCACAACACGAGTCACAGATAATCTGAGGGGGCTAACAATGGTTTTGGAACACTAGCTGTCAACAAGAAAGCACAAATACCTTCGATACGTAATGACACAGCGTGGTAACCATGTATAGTGACAAAACAAAGTAGGCACATGTCACAAACCATGACCAAACGGATTTTACAGTGTGTGGTCAACGTTGACAACTCATAACACGAGTCACAAATGGTCAGTGGGGGAAACCATGGGTTGGGAACACTAGTTATCAACTAGCAAGTGGAAAGATTTTCAACAAGTAGTGGCACGGTGTGGCTAGCGTGCACAGTGACCAACCAAATGATGTACACGTCACTGACTATGACCGAAGAAGTCCTCTATGCATGGTCAACATTGACAACTCATAACAGGAGACACAAATGGTCAGAGGGAGAGACAATGGTTTGGGAACCCTATGTATCAAATAAAAAGGACAAAGAACTTCAATATGTAGTGGCACGGTGTGGCTACTGTGCACACCAAACAACCAAACTAGGCATATGTCACCGACCATGATGAAAGAATTTCAATGTGGGTGGTCAACATTCACCAACCACAACACGAGTCACAAACAGTCAGAGGGGGAAACACTGGTCTGTGAATATCAGTTCTCAACTAGCAAGTACATCGACCTTCAATCAGTATAAGCACGGTGTGGCTACCATGCACAATGACCAACCAAAGTAGGCATATGTACTACCTTTGATTAAAGAAATCCGCTGTGTGTGGTCAGCGTTGACAACTCATAATAGGAGTCACAAATTGTCAGAGGGGGAGACAATGGTTTGGGAACACCAGGTATCAACTAGCAAGCACAAGGACCTTCACTAAGCTGTGGCACGGTGTGGATACCATGAACGATGACCAACCAAAGTAGGCGTATGTCACTGACCATGACCAAATAATGTCACTAAGTGTGGTAAAATTTGACAACTCATAACACAAGTCACAATTGGTCGGGGTGGAAGATAATGATTTGTGAATACTAGTTATCGACTAGCTAGTACAAATACCTTCAATATGTAGTTGCACAGTGTGGCTACAATGCACAGTGAGCAACCAAAGTATGCATATGTTATTGACCATGAATAAAGAATTTCACTACATGTGGTCAACATTTACGACTCACAACACGAGTCACAGATAGTCAGAGGGTGCTAACAATGGTTTGGGAACACCAGCTGTCAACAAGAAAGCACAAAGACCTTCGATATGTAATGAGAGGGCGTGGTAACCATGTACAGTGACAAACCAAAGTAGGCATATGTCACAAACCATGACCAAACGAATTTCACAGTGTGTGGTCAACGTTGAAAACTCATAACACGAGTCACAAATGGTCAGTGGGGAAAACCATGGGCTGGGAACACTAGTTATCAACTAGCAAGTAGAAATATTTTCAACAAGTAGTGGCACGGTGTGGCTAGCGTGCATAGTGACCAACCAAAGGATGCACACGTCACTGACTATGACCGAAGAAGTCCACTATGTATGGTCAACATTGACAACTAACAACACCAGTCACAAATGGTCAGAGGGAGAGACAATGGTTTGGGAACCATATGTATCGACTAGAAAGGACAAAGAACTTCAATACGTATTGGCACGGTGTAGCTACTATGCACACCAAACAACCAAACTAGACATATGTCACCAACCATGATGAAAGAATTTTAATATGGGTGGTCAACATTCACCAACCATAACACGAGTCACAAACGGTCAGAGGGGGAAACAATGGTCTGTGAATATCAGTTCTCAACTAGCAAGTACAGCGACCTTCAATCAGTCTAAGCACGGTGTGGCTACCATGCACAATGACCGACCAAAATAGGCATCTGTACTACCTCTGACCAAAGAAATCCGCAGTGTGTGTTCAGCGATGAAAACTCATAATAGGAGTCACAAATAGTGAGAGGGGGAGACAATGGGCTGGGATCACCAGGTATCAACTAGCAAGCACAAAGACCCTCAATAAGTTGTGGATACCATGCACGATGACCAACCAAAGTAGGCATATGTGACTGACAATGACCAAATAATGTCACTAAGTGTGGTAAATGTTGACAACTCATAACACGAGTCACACATGGTCAGGGTGGAAGATAATGGTTTGTGAATACTAGTTATCGACTAGCAAGTACAAATACCTTCAATATGTAGTGGCACAGGGTGGATATCATGCACAGTGACCAACCAAAGTATGCTTGTGTCACTGGATATCATAAAAAGAGTTTCACTATATGTAGTCAACTTTCATTCTTACGGCTGGTGAGTCGGAGCAATGTTTGGGAGGTTATTCAAGCTCGAAGTTGCAAATTTTGAAATTCCGTCTGCGTCAAATTATATGATTAAACTAACTTTGTTATCATTCATACTTTTGAACAATACCCTCTAATATTACACCCCCTTATTTTATGCCCTTTACCGATAGGAACCCTTATAATGTTATTTGGACATCATATGAACACCATGTGAGTTGGCTTAGTGCTTATAGAGTTAGATTCTGGAGCGGTAGGTTCTGGGTCTGAATCCTCGTATGCGCAATATAGAATAGGCTCGCGACCTGGGGGGGGG
>SZWC01004986.1:132267-155493 GCA_023375785.1 Penium margaritaceum
TGTGGGGGAATAGGGGGGTGTCATAATGCGGTCGCAAATCTGTCCTCCAGGTCGTTCACAGAACATCCCTGTAGGGGGGTGGGAGGGAGCATTCAAGTGAAGGCACCTACACGTAACAAATCAACAAAAACCGACCTGGTATCAAAGGGAGAAACCTTTTGCCTATTATTGAATAGCAAGTACAAAGAATTTCAACAAGTAGTGGAACGGTGTGGCTACCATGGACAATGACCAACCAGATTAGGCATGTGCCACTTACCATGACCAAATAATTTTATTATGTGTGGTCAACGTTGACAACCCATAATATCGGTCACGAATTGCCAGAGGGGGAAACAATGGTTTGGGAATACTAGATACCAACTAGCAAGTATAACGACCTTCAGTCAGTAGTAGCACGGTGTGGCTACCATGCACAATGACCGACCAAAGTGGGCCTATGTACTGCCTTTGACCACACAAATCCACCGTGTGTGGTCAACGTTCACAACTCATAATACAAGTCACAAATGGTCAGAGGGGGAAACAATGGTTTGGGAACACCAAGCATCAAATAGCAAGCACAGGGAGCTTCACTACGTTGTGGCACGGTGTGGATACCATGCACGATGACCAACCAAAGTATGCATATGTCACTGACCATGAACAAAGAATTTCACTTAATGTGGTCAACATTTACAACTCACAACACGAGTCACAGATACTCAGAGGGGGCTCACAGTGGTTTGGGAACACTAGGTGTCAACAAGAAAGCACAAAGACCTTCAATACATAATGAAACAGCGTGTCAGCCATGTAAAGTGACAAACCAAAGTAGGCATATGTCACAAACCATGACCAAACGGATTTCACAGTGTGTGGTCAACGTTGAAAACTCATAACACGAGTCACAAATGGTCAGTGGGGGAAAACATGGGTTGGGAATACTAGTTATCAACTAGCAAGTAGAAATATTTTCATCAAGTAGTGGCACGGTGTGGCTAGCGTGCAGCGTGACCAACCAAGGGATGCACACGTCACTGACTATGACCAAAGAAGTCCACTATGTATGGTCAACATTGACAACTCATAACACGAGTCACAAATGGTCAGAGGGAGGGACAATGGTTTGGGAACCCTATGTATCGACTAGAAAGGACAAAGAACTTCAAAACGTAGTGGCACGGTGTGGCTACTATGCACACCAAACAACCAAACTAGGCATGTGTAACTGACCATTATGAAAGGATTTGAATATAAGTGGTCAACATTCACCAACCATAACACGAGTCACAAAGGTCAGAGGGGGAAACAATGGTCTTTGAATATCAGTTCTCAACTAGCAAGTGCAGCGACCTTCAATCAGTATAGGCACAGCGTGGCTACCATGCACAATGACCGACCAAAGTAGGCATATGTACTACATTTGACCAAAGAAATCCGCTGTGTGTGGTCAGCGTTGACAACTCATAGTAGGAGTCACAAATGGTCAGAGGGGGATACAATGGTTTGGGAACACCAGGTATCAACTAGCAAGCACAAGGACCTTCAATAAGTTGTGGCACGGTGTGGATACCATGCATGATGACCAACCAAAGTAGGCATATGTCATTGACCATGACCAAATAATGTCACTAAGTGTGGTAAAAATTGACAACTCATAACACGAGTCACAAATGGTAAGAGTGGAAGACAATGGTTTGTAAATACTAGTCATCGAGTAGCAAGTACAAATACCTTCAATATGTAATGGCACAGCGTGGCTACCATGCAGAGTGACCAACCAACGTATGCATATGTCACTGACCATGACCAACAAATTTCACTTCACATGGTCAGCGTTGAAAACTCACAACACGAGTCACAGATAGTCAAAGGGGGGTAACATTGGTTTGGGAACACTAGCTATTGACTATTAAGCACAAATACCTTCAATACGTAGTGACACGGCGTGGTAACCATGTACAATGACAAACCAAATTAGGCATATGTCACTAACCATGACCAAACGAATTTCACAGTGTGTGGTCAATGTTGAAAACTCATCACACGAGTCACAAATGGTCAGAGGGTGAAACAATGTGTTAGGAACACTATTTATCAACTAGCAAGTATGATGAACTTCAACAAGTAGTGGCATGGTGTGGCTAGAGTGCACGAGTCACGAATGGTCAGAGGGAGAGACAATAGTTTGGGAACCCTATGCAAGGACTAGATAGGACAAATAACTTCAATACGTAGTGGCATGGTGTGGCTAATATGCACACCAAACATCCAAACTAGGCATATGTCACTGACCATGACCAGAGAAATTCAATATGGGTGGTCAACGTCGACCAACCATAACACGAGACACAAACGATCAGGGGAGGAAACAATGGTTTGGGAATATCAGTTCTCAACTAGCATGTACAACAACCTTCAGTCAGTAGTAGCAAAGTGTGGCTACCATGCACAATGACCGACCAAAGTAGGCATATGTACTGCCTTTGACGAAAGAAATATGCTGTTTCTGGTCAACGTCGACAACTCATAATACGAGTCACAAATGGTTAGAGGGGGAAACAATGGTTTGGGAACACCAAGTATCAAATAGCATGCACAAGGAGCTACATTACGTTGTGGCACGGTGTGGATACCATGCACGATGACCAACCAAGGTATTCATATGTCACTGACCATGACCAAAGAATGTCACAATGTGTGGTAAACTTTGATAACTCATAACACGAGTCCCATATGGTCAGAGTGGAAGATAATTGTTTGTGAATACTAGTTATCGACTAGCAAGTACAAATGCCTTCAATATGTAGTGGCACAGTGGCACAATGCACAGTGACCAAACAAAGTACGCATATGTCACTGACAATGAACAAAGAATTTCACTTCACGTGGTCAATGTCGACAACTCACAACACGAGTCACAGATATTCAGAGGGGGTAACAATGGTTTGGGATCACTTGCTACAAACAAGAAAGCACAGAGACCTTCAATACGTAGTGACACGGCGTGATAACCATGTACAGTGACAAACAAAAGTAGGCATATGTCACTAGCCATGACCAAACGGATTTCACGGTGTGTGGTCAACGTTGAAAACTCATAACACGAGTCACAAATGGTCAGTGGGGGAAACCATGTGTTGGGAACACTAGTTATCAACTAGCGGGTAGAAAGATTTTCAACAAGTAGTGACACGGTGTGGCTAGCATGCACAGTGACCAACCAAAGGATGCATATGTCACTCCATATAACCAAAGAAGTCCACTATGTGTGGTCAACATTGACAACTCATAACACGAGTCACAAATGATCAGAGGGAGAGACAATGGGTTGGGAACCCTATGTATCAACTAGAAGGGGAAAATAACTTCAATACGTAGTGTCACGGTGTGGCTACTATGCAAACCAAACAACCAAATTAGGCATATGTCACTAACCATGACCAATTCATTTCAATACGGGTGGTCAACATTCACCAACCATAACACCAGTCAAAAACGGTCAGAGGGGGAAACAATGGTCTGGGAATATCAGTTCTCAACTAGCAAGTATAGCGACCTTCAATCAGTATAAGCACGGTGTGGCTACCATGCACAATGACCGACCAAAGTAGGCATATGTACTGCCTTTGACCAAAGAAATCCGCTGTGTGTGGACAGCGTTGACAACTCATAATACGAATCACAAATGTTAAGAGGGGGAAACAATGGTCTGGGAACATCAGGTATCAACTAGCAAGCACAAGGACCTTCAAATAGCTGTGGCACGGTGTGGATACCATGCACGATGACCAACCAAAGTAGGCATATGTCACTGACCATGACCAAATAATGTCACTAAGTGTGGTAAACTTTGACAGCTCATAACTCGAGTCACGAATGGCCAGAGTGGAAGACAATGGTTCGTGAATACTAGTTATCGAGTAGCAAGTACAAATACCTTCAATATGTAGTAGCACAGCGTGGCTACCATGCACAGTGACCAACCAAAGTATGCATATGTCACTGACCATGACCAACCAATTTCACTTCATGTGGTCAGCATTGACAACTCACAACACGAGTCATAGATAGTCAAATTGAAGTAACAATGGTTTGGGAACACTAGTTATTAACTAGAAAGCACAAATACGTTTAATATGTAGTGATACGGCGTGGTAACAATGTACAGTGACAAACCAAAGTAGGCATATGTCACTATGACAAACGAATTTCACAGTGTGTGGTCAATGTTGAAAACTCATAACACGAGTCACAAATGGTCAGAGGGGGAAACAGTGGGTTAGGAACACTAGTTGTCAACTAGCAAGTACGAAGAACTTCAACAAGTAGTGGCACGGTTTGGCTAGGGTGCACAGTGACCAACCAAAGGATGAATACGTCACTGACTATGACCGAAGAAATCCAGTATGCGTGGTCAACATTGACAACTCATAACACGAGTCATCAATGGTCTGAGGGAGAGACAATGGTTTGGGAACCCAATGCATAGTCTAGAAAGGACAAATAACTTCAATACGCAGTGGCACGGTGTGGCTACTATGCACACCAAACAACCAAACTAGGCATATGTCGCTGACCATGACCAAATAATTTCAATATGGGTGGTAAACGTTCACCAACCATAACTCGAGTCACAAACGGTCAGAGGGAGAAACAATGGTCCGGGAATATCAGTTCTCAACTAGCAAGTACAACGCCCTTCAATCAGGAGTAGCACGACGTGGCTACCATGCACAATGACCGACCAAAGTAGGCATATGTACTGCCTTTGACCAAAAGAAATCCGCTGTGTGTGGACAGCGTTGACAACTCATAAGGAAACAATGGTCTCGGAACATCAGGTATCAACTAGCAAGCACAAGGAGCTTCAAAAAGTTGTGGCACGGTGTGGATACCATGCACGATGACCAACCAAAGTATGCATATGTCACTGGCCATGACCAAATAATGTCACCAAGTGTGGTAAACTTTGGCAGCTCATAACACGAGTCACAAATGGTCAGAGTGGAATACAATGGTTCATGAATACTAGTTATCGAGTAGCAAGTACAAATACCTTCAATATGCAGTGGCACAGCGTGGCTACCATGCACAGTGACCAACCAAAGTATGCATATGTCACTGACCATGACCAACGTATTTCACTTCATGTGGTCAGCGTTGACAACTCACAACACGAGTCACTGATAGTCAAATGGGGGTAACAATGGTTTGGGAACACTAGCTATTAACTAGAAAGCACAAATACCTTTAATGTGTAGTGACACAGCGTGGTAAGAATGTATAGTGACAAACCAAAGTAGGCACATGTCACTATAAAAAACGAATTTCACAGTGTGTGGTCAATGTTGAAAACTCATAACACGAGTCACAAGTGGTCGGAGGGAGAAACAATGGGTTGGGAACACTAGTTGTCAACTAGCAAGTACGAAGAACTTCAACAAATAGTGGCACGGTTTGGCTAGGGTGCAAAGTGACCAACCAAATGATGAATACGTCACTGACTATGACCAAAGAAATCCAGTATGCGTGGTCAACATTGACAACTCATAACACAAGGAATATATGGTCAGAGGGAGAGACAATGGTTTGGGAACCCTATGCATGGACTAGAAAGGACAAATAACTTCAGTACGTAGTGGCACGGTGTGGCTACTATGCACACCAAACAACCAAACTAGGCATATGTCACTGACCATGACCAACGTATTTCACTTCATGTGGTCAGCGTTGACAACTCACAACACGAGTCACTGATAGTCAAATGGGGGTAACAATGGTTTGGGAACCCTATGCATGGACTAGAAAGGACAAATAACTTCAGTACGTAGTGGCACGGTGTGGCTACTATGCACACCAAACAACCAAACTAGGCATATGTCACTGACCATGACCAAAGAATTTCCACATGGGTGGTCAACATTCACCAACCATAACACGAGTCACAAACAGTGAGAGGGGAAAACAATGGTCCGGGAATATCAGTTTTCAACAAGCAAGTACAACGCCCTTCAATAAGTAGTAGCACGGTGTGGCTACCATGCACAATGACCGACCAAAGTAGGCATATGTACTGCCTTTGACGAAAGAAATCCGCTGTGTGTGGTCAACGGTGACAACTCATAATACAAGTCACAAATAGTCAGAGGGGGAAACAATAGTTCGGGAACACAATGTATCAACTAGCAAGCACAATGACCTTCAATACGTTGTGGCACGGTTTGGATTCCAAGCATGATGACAAACCAAGGTATGCATATGTCACTGACCATGACCAAAGAATGTCACCATGTGTGGTAAACTTTGACAGCTCATAACAGGAGTCAAAAATGGTCAGAGTGGAAGATAATGGTTCGTAAATACTAGTTATCGACTAGCAAGTACAAATACCTTCAAAATGTAGTGGCACAGTGTGGCTACAATGCACAGTGACCAACCAAAGTATGCATATGTCACTGACCATGGCCAAAGAATTTCACTTCATGTGGTCAATGTTAACAACTCACAACACGAGTCACAGATATTCAGAGGGGCTAACAACGGTTTGGGAACACTAGCTATCAACTAGAAACCACAAAGACCTTCGATACGTAGTGACATGGCATGGTAACCATGTACAGGGACAAACCAAAGTAGGCATATGTGTTTACATGAAATCTGCCGCGCACGCAAATTTTCCGTGAGGGAGACCGAGTCATGGACTTCTGCGATGGAGTTGACGTGAGTGAGGGGTGTTCTTTGGGCAAGAGGAGAGAGTCACAGTTGACCCTCATGGTGGAGGGGCAGAATGGGCATCTGTCTGGGCTTGTGTGGGACTGTTTATGGGTGCGGGGAAGGCTGGAATTGTGCCTGGTGGTAGACCCGCGGAATTGGGTGTTCAGTAAAAATGGCTTCATATTTGGGGTTCCGCGGAAGAGGCAAAACGAGGGCAGGGGGTGTGTCTGCGGATTAGGCATCTTGGGAGGGGAAATCGGATGACTTTGGGGTCTGCGGAAGGCCTCAAAACATGGTGCAAGGTTCAGCCGCGGATTTGGGTTATTTGGGATGCTACCGGAGTAAGTTTTGGGTGCGCGGAGGGCGTCAGAAAGTGCCATGATCGTTGGGAGCGGAATGGGCATATTTGGGAGGGTGTTTTGTGGCTAAGGTGAGGAGGAAGTGCAAGAGAATGGTGCTGGGTACCTAACCTGCGGAATTCCCTTGCCAGTAACAAAAGAGGGGCGAGTTACAATGCCGCGGAAGAGGCGGAAAGCTGCCATGGTGTTGACCTGCGGATTTGCCACATTTTGGATGGTGTTGGAGTCATTTGTGTGGACAAGAGGGGTGCAGAAAGAGGCCTCCATGTGTATCCGTGGATTTGGTATTTAGAGGAGAGGCGTGTGAGGGCGAAACAATAGGCACAAGCGGTACGAACAATGGAAGGGGTCACACAAGATGCGAAAGTGTTGTACAAGACGCAGGAAGACAACCAGACCAAGAATGGCGGGAACCACAAGGTGCGAAGACCAAGAAGTGGCGGGAGGCGGCGCGACGAGCAAGGAGGAAGCAATGGTGGCACTTGCTTTCGCGGATGGGAATAAAGAAGTGGTGGTCGTGGGTGTGAATGCAAGGGGGCCGCAACGCGGCGGGGAAGGGTGTAGCGGACTATATAACGGGCTTAGTTGCATCAGTGTGGTGTTGACATTCGGGCTTGTGGACTTGTGTTCTGTTGACATGAGTTAATCAAGCTCATTGCCTCACAACCTTGCCTCACTATCTCTTTCATCTCAGCACTCTGTCACCATGTAATCCGCAAGTGAATCGGAGGACTCCGAAGATTACAAAAGGTGTTCCACAGAATCACTCACAAGACTAGCCTGACACAAGTGAAGAGCGCGAAAGAGTGTCCAAGTGACCGCGGAAGTGGATGGGTGGCCCTTGGACAACTCTCAAGAGAGCGGAAGGAATGATATTGGACCTCCGCCGCGTGATTTCTGTCTCTGTCTTGGTTCCGCGGATTTGTCATGTTGTATGCTTGAGAGGTGTGATGGGATCCGCAATAGGGGTGTTGCCAAAGTGACTAAGGGGTGGGACTGCGGAATGGGCCTGTTTTAGGGGTGTAAAGGGTGCCAAATCCGCGGAAGAGGGGCTGCAGAAGTGGGCCATGTGTGTACCCGCGGAATTGCCATGTTAGAGACAGTAGGAGGAGGCCAAATCCGTGGAAGAGGGGCTGCAAAAGTGGGCCATGTGTGTACCTGCGGAATTTCCATGTCAAGGACACTAGGGGGAAGCCAGATCCACGGAATAGGGGTGATCCGGGAGGGGGTGATGGAGTTCCGCAGAATTACTATGACAGAGGGGTGATGTGAATGGAGGAAAGACCACTTGTGAGTGATCAATTGTGACATTGTACCATGGTGAATGTGGGATGAAGTCTTATGGTGTGCGGAAGGAGGAGATGTGCAGAGGACAACATGGAAGGCGGGGAAGTGAAGTGACATCGCGGAACAATAACGAGCGCGGCAAAAATTGGGGCAACAATATGTCACTAACCATGACCAAACAGATTTCACAGTGTGTGGTCAACGTTAAAAACTCATAACACGAGTCACAAATGGTCAGTGGGGGAAACCATGGGTTTGGAACACTCGTTATCAACTAGCAAGTAGAAAGATTTTCAACAAGTAGTGGCACAGTGTGGCTAGCGTGCACTGTGACCAACCAAATGATGCATATGTCACTGACTATGACCGAAGAAGTCCACTGTATGTGGTCAATATTGACAATTCATAACACGAGACACAAATGGTCTGAGGGAGAGACAATGATTTGGGAACCATATGTATCGACTAGAAAGGACAAAGAACTTCGATACGTAGTGGCATGGTGTGGCTGATATGCACACCAAACAACCAAACTAGGCATATGTCACTGACCATGACCAGAGAAATTCAATATGGGTGGTCAACGTTGACCACCTATAACAGGAGTCACAAACGGTTAGGGGAGGAAACAATGCTATGGGAATATCAGTTCTCAACTAGCAAGTAAAACAACCTTCAGTCAGTAGTAGCACGGTGACGCTACCATGCACAATGACCGACCAAAGTAGACATATGTACTGCCTTTGACCAAATAAATCCACCGTGTGTGGTCAACATTTACAACTCATAATACGAGTCACAAATGGTCAGAGGGGGAAACAATGGGTTGGGAACACCAAGTATAAACTAGCAAGCACAAGGAGCTACAATACGTTTTGGTACGGTGTGGATACCATGCACGATTACCAACCAAAGAAGGCATATGTCACTGACCATGACCAGATAATGTCACTAAGTGTGGTAAATTTTGACAGCTCATAACACGAGTCACAAATGGTCAGAGTGGAAGACAATGGTTTTTGAATACTAGTTATCTAGTAGCAAGTACAGATACCTTCAATATGTAGTGGCAGAGCGTGGGTACCATGCACAGTGACCAACCAAAGGATGCATATGTCACTGACCATGACCAACGAACTTCACTTCATGTGGTCAACGTTGACAACTCACAACACGAGTCACAGATAGTCAAAGGGGGGTAACAATAGTCTGGGAATACTAGCTATTAACTAGAAAGCACAAATACCTTTAATTTACATTGACACGGCGTGGTAACCATGTACAGTGACAAACAAACCATGACGAAACGGATTTCACAGTGTGTGGTCAACGTTGGAAACTCATAACACGAGTCAAAAATGGTCGGTTGGGCAAACCATGGGTTGGGAAGACTATTTATCAACTAGCAAGTAGAAAGATTTTCAGCAAGTAGTGGCACGGTGTGGCTAGCGTGCACAGTGACCAACCAAAGGATGCATATGTCACTGACTATGACTGAAGAAGTCCACTATGTGTGGTCAACATTGACAACTCATAACACGAGTCACAAATGGTCTGAGGGAGAGACAATGGTTTGGGAACCCTATGTATCGACTAGAAAGGACAAAGAACTTCAATACGTAGTGGCACGGTGTGGCTACTATGCACACCAAACAACCAAACTAGGCGGCCGTGTTGTGATACCTCAACTCTACCTTCAAGCCTAAGCCATGGCAGGGGTACGGGGGTGTCATAATGCGATCGCAAATCTGTCCTCCAGGTCGTCCAAGGAACATCCCTCTAGGGGGGTGGGAGGGAGTGTTCCAGTGAAGGCACCTACGCGTAACAAATCAACAAAAACCGACCTGGTGTCAAAGGGAGAAACCTTTTGCTATTTATTGACGAGCAAGTACAAACACTTTGAACAAGTAGTGGAACGGTATGGCTACCATGCACAATGACCAACCAGACTAGGCATGTGCCACTTACCATGACCAAATAATTTTTCTATGTGTGGTCAACGTTGACAACCCATAATATGGGTCACAAATTGTCAGAGGGGGAAACAATGGTCATGGTCAGTGACACGGTAACCATGTCACTATGTACAGTGGCAAACCAAATTAGGCATATGTCACTAACCATGACCAAACGAATTTCACCGTCTGTGGTCAATACTTAAAACTCATAACACGAGTCACAAATGGTCAGAGGGGGAAAAAATGGGTTAGGAACACTAGTTGTCAACTAGCAAGTATGAAGAACTTCAACAATCAGTGGCACGGTTTGGCTAGCATGCACAGTGACCAACCAAAGGATGAATACGTCACTGACTATGACCGAAGAAATCCAGTATGCGTGGTCAACATTGACAGCTCATAACACAAGTCACAAGTGGTCAGAGGGAGAGATAATGGTTTGGGAACCCTATGCATGGTCTAGAAAGGCCAAATAACTTCAATACGTAGTGGCACGGTGTGGCTACTATGCACACCAAACAACCAAACTAGGCATATATCACTGACCATGACCAAAGAATTTCAATATGGGTGGTCAACGTTCACCAACCATAACATGAGTCACAAACGGTCAGAGGGGGAAACAATGGTCCGGGAATATCAGTTGTCAACTAGCAAGTACAACGCCCTTCAATCAGTAGTAGCACGGTGTGGCTACCATGCACAATGACCGACCAAAGTAGGCATATGTACTGCCTTTGACGAAAGAAATCTGTTGTTTCTGGTCAACGTCGACAACTCATAATACGAGTCACAAATGGTCAGAGGGGGAAACAATGGTTTGGGAACACCAAGTATCAAATAGCATGCACAAGGAGCTGCAATACGTTGTGGCACGGTGTGGATACCATGCACGATGACCAACCAAGGTATGCATATGTCACTGACCATGACCAAAGAATATCACCATGTGTTGTAAACATTGATAACTCATAACACGAGTCACAAATGGTCAGAGTGGAAGACAATGGTTTGTGAATACTAGTTGTCGACTAGCAAGTACAAATGCCTTCAATATGTAGTGGCACAGTGTGACTACAATGCACAGTGACCAACCAAAGTACGCATATGTCATTGACAATGAACAAAGAATTTCACTTCATGTGGTCAATGTCAAGAACTCACAACACTAGCTATCAACAAGAAAGCACAGAGACCTTCAATACTTAGTGACACGGCGTGGTAACCATTTACAATGACAAACAAAAGTAGGCATATGTCACTAGCCATGACCAAACGGATTTCACAATGCGTGGTCAACGTTGAAAACCCATAACACGAGTCACAAATGGTCAGTGGGGGAAACCATGGGTTGGGAACACTAGTTATCAACTAGCGGGTAGAAATATTTTCAACAAGTAATGGCACGGTGTGGCTAGCGTGCACAGAGACCAACCAAATGATGCATATGTCACTGCCTATAACCGAAGAAGTCCACTATGTGTGGTCAACATTGACAACTCATAACACGAGTCACAAATGGTCAGAGGGAGAGACAATGGTTTGGGATCCCTATGTATCAACTAGAAAGGACAAAGAACTTCAATACGTAGTAGCACGGTGTGGCTACTATGCACACCAAACATCCAAAGTAGGAATATGTCACTGACCATGACCAAATAATTTCAATATGGGTGGTGCACATTCACCAACCATAACACCAGTCACAAACGGTCAGAGGGGGAAACAATGGTATGGGAATATCAGTTCTCAACTAGCAAGTGTAGCGACCTTCAATCAGTATAAGCACGGTGTGGCTACCATGCACAATGACCAACCAAAGTAGGCATATGTACTGCCTTGTTCAAAGAAATCCGCTGTGTGTGGACAGCGTTGACAACTCATAATACGCATCACAAATGGTCAGAGGGGGAAAGAATGGTCTGGGAACATCAGGCATCAACTAGCAAGCACAAGGAGCTTCAAAACGGTATTGCACGGTGTGGATACCATGCACGATGTCCAACCAAAGTAGGCATATGTCAATGACCATGACCAAATAATGTCACCAAGTGTGGTAAACTTTGACAGCTCATAACACGAGTCCCAAATGGTCAGAGTGGAAGAGAATGGTTCGTGAATACTGTTTATTGAGTAGCAAGTACGAATACCTTCAATATGTATTGGGACAGCGTGGCTACCATGCACAGTGACCAACCAAAGTATGCATATGTCACTGACCATGACCAACGATTTTCACTTCATGTGGTCAGCGTTGATAACTCACAACACGAGTCAATGGGGGTAACAATGGTTTGGGAACACTAGCTATTAACTATAAAGCACAAATACCTTTAATATGTAGTGACATAGCGTGGTAATCATGTACAGTGACAAACCAAAGTAGGCATATGTCAATATGACAAATGAATTTCACAGTGTGTGGTCAATGTTGAAAACTCATAACACGAGTCACAAATGGTCAGAGGGGGAAACAATGGGTTGGGAACACTAGTTGTCAACTAGCAAGTACGGAGAACTTCAACAAGTAGTGGCACGGTTTGGCTAGGGTGCACAGTGACCAACCAAAGGATGAATACGTCCCTGACTATGACCGAAGAAATCCAGTATGCGTGGTCAAGATTGACAACTCATAACACGAGTCATAAATGGTCTGACGGAGAGACAATGGTTTGGGAACCCAATGCATGGACTAGAAAGGACAAATAACTTCAATACGTAGTGGCACGGTGTGGCTACTATGCACACCAAAAAACCAAACTAGGCATATGTCACTGACCATGACCAAAGAATTTCAATATGAGTAGTCAACGTTCACCAACCATAACACGAGTCACAAACGGTCAGAGGGGGATACAATGGTCCGGGAATATCAGTTCTCAACTACCTAGTACAGCGCCCTTCAATCAGTAGTAGCACGGTGTGGCTACCATGCACAATGACCGACCAAAGTAGGCATATGTACTGCCTTTGACCAAAGAAATCCAATGTGTGTGGACAGCGTTGACAACTCATAATACAAATCACAAATGGTCAGAGGGGGAAAAAATGGTCTCGAAACATCAGGTATCAACTAGCAAGCACAAGGACCTTCAAAAAGCTGTGGCACGGTGTGGATACCATGCACGATGACCAACCAAAGTAGGCATATGTCACTGACCATGACCAAATAATGTCACTAAATGTGGTAAACTTTGACAGCTCATAACACGAGTCACAAATGGTCAGAGTGGAAGACAATGGTTCGTGAATACTAGTTATCGAGTAGCAAGTACAAATACCTTCAATATGTAGTGGTACAGCGTGGCTACCATGCACAGTGACCAACCAAAGTATGCATTTGTCACTGACCATGACCAACGAATTTCACTTCATGTGGTCAGCGTTGACAACTCACAACACGAGTCACAGATAGTCAAATGGGGGTAACAATGGTTTGGGAACACTAGCTATTAACTAGAAAGTACAAATACCTTCAATATGTAGTGACACGGCGTGGTAACCATGTACAGTGACAAACCAATGTAGGCATATGTCACTATGACAAACGAATTTCACAGTGTGTGGTCAATGTTGAAAACTCATAACACGAGTCACAAGTGGTCAGAGGGAGAAACAATGGGTTGGGAACACTAGTTGTCAACTAGCAAGTACGAAGAACTTCAACAAGTAGTGGCACGGTTTGGCTAGGGTGCAAAGTGACCAACCAAAGGATGAATACGGCACTGACTATGACCGAAGAAATCCAGTATATGTGGTTAACATTGACAGCTCATAACACGAGTAATAAATGGTCAGAGGGAGAGACAATGTTTTGGGAACCCTATGCATGGACTAGAAAGGAAAAATAACTTCAATACATAGTGGCATGGTGTGGCTACTATGCACACCAAACAACCAAACTAGGCATATGTCACTGACCATGACCAAATAATTTCAATATGGGTGGTCAACGTTCACCAACCATAACACGAGTCACCAACAGTCAGAGGGGGAAACAATGGTCCGGGGATATCAGTTTTCAACTAGCAAGTACAACGCCCTTAGAAAATTAGTAGCACGGTGTGGCTACCATGCACAATGACCGACCAAAGTAGGCATATGTACTGCCTTTGACCAAAGAAATCCGCTGTGTGTGGTTAACGTTGACAACTCATAATACGAGTCACAAATAGTCAGAGGGGGAAACAATTGTCTGGGAACACCAGGTATCAACTAGCAAGCACAATGACCTTCAATACGTTGTGGCACGGTTTGGATTCCAAGCACGAGGACCAACCAAGGTATGCATATGTCACTGACCATGACCAAAGAATGTAACCATGTGTGGTAAACTTGGACAGCTCATAACACGAGTCACAAATGGTCAGAGTGGAAGATAGTGGTTTGTGAATACTAGTTATCGACTAGCAAGTACGAATACCTTCAAAATGTAGTGGCACAGTGTGGCTACAATGCACAGTGACCAACAAAAGTATGCATATGTCACTGACCATGACCAAAGAATTTCACTTCATGTGGTCAATGTTGACAACTCACAACACAAGTCACAGATATTGAGAGGGGCTAACAACGGTTTGGGAACAATAGCTATCAACTAGAAAGCACAAAGACCTTCGATACGTAGTGACACGGCGTGGTAACCATGTACTGGGACAAACCAAAGTGGGCATATGTGTTTACATGAAATCTGCCGCGCATGCAAATCTTCCGCGAGGGAGACCAAGTCATGGACTTCCGCGATGGAGTTGAGGCGAGTGAGGGGTGTTCTTTGGTGAAAAGGAGAGAGTCATAGTTGACCCTCATGGACGAGGGGCGGAATGGGCATCTGTCTGGGCTTGTGTGGGACTGTTTATGGGTGTGGGGAAGGCTGGAATTGTGCCTGTTGGTAGATCCGCGGAATTGGGTGTTTAGTAACAACGGCTTCATATTTGGGGTTCCGCGGAAGAGGCAAAACGAGGACAGGGGGTGTGTCTGTGGATTAGGCATCTTGGGAGGGGAAATTGGGTGACCTTGGGGTCCACGGAAGACCTCAAAACATGGTGCAAGGTTCAGCCGCGGATTTGGGTAATTTGGGATGCTACTGGAGCAAGTTTTGGGTATGCGGAGGGCGTCAGAAAGTGCCATGATGGTTTGGAGCGGAATGGGCATGTTTGGGAGGATGTTTTGTGGCTAAGGTGAGGAGGAAGTGCCAAGGAATGGTGCTGGGTGCCTAGCCCGCGGAATTGCCTTGCCAGTAACAAAAGAGGGGCGAGTTACAATGCCGCGGAAGAGGCGGAAAGCTGCCATGGTGTTGACCTGCGGATTTGCCACATTTCGGATGCTGTTGGAGTCATTTGTGTGGACAAGAGGGGTGCGAAAAGAGGCCTCCATGTGTATCCGTGGATTTGGTATTTAGAGGAGAGGCGTGTGAGGGCAGAAGAAGAGGCACAAGAGGTACGGACAAAGGAAGGACTCACACAAGGTGCGGAAGTGTTGTACAAGATGCAGGAAGACAACCAGACCAAGAATCGGGGGAACCACATGGCGCGAAGACCAAGAAGTGGCGGGAGGCGGCGCGACGAGCAAGGAGGAAGCAATGGTGGTACTTGCTTTCGCGGATGGGAATAAAGTAGTGGTGGTCGTGGGTGTGAATGCAATGGGGCCGCGACGCGGCGGGGAAGGGTGTAGGAGACTGTATAATGGGCTTAGTTGCATCAGTGTAGTATTGAGATTCAGGCTTGTGGACTTGTGTTCAGTTGACATGAGTTAATCAAGCTCATTGCCTCACAACCTTACCTCACTCTCTCCTTCATCTCAGCACTCTGTCACCATGGAATCCGCAAGTGATTCTGAGGACTCCAAAGATGACAAAAGGTGTTCCGCATAATCACTCACAAGACTAGCCTGACACAAGTGAAGAGCGCGGAAGAGTACCCAAGTGACCGTGGAAGTGGATGGGTGGCCCTTGGACAACTCTCAAGAGAGCGGAAGGAAGGATATTGGGCCTCCGCCGCGTGATTTCTGTTTCTGTCTTGGTTCTGCGGGTTTGCCATGTTGCATGCTTGAGAGGAGTGATGGAATCCGCAATAGGGGTGTTGCCAAAGTGACTAAGGGGTGGGACTGCGGACTGGGCCTATTTTATGGGTGTAAAGGGTGCCAAATCCGTGGAAGAGGGGCTGCAGAAGTGGGTCATGTGTATACCCGCGGAATTGCCATGTTAGAGACAATAGGAGGAGGCCAAATCTGTGGAAGAGGGGCTGCAGAAGTGGGCCATGTGTGTACCTACAGAATTTCCATGTCAAGGACACTAGGGGGAAGCCAGATCCGCGGAATAGGGGTGTTCCGGGAGGGGGCGATGGAGTTCTGCGGAATTACTATGTCAGAGGGGTGATGTGAAGGGAGGAAAGACCACTTGTGAGTGATCAATTGTGACATTGTGCCATGGTCAATGTGGGATGAAGTCTTATGGTGTGCGGAAGGAGGAGATGTACAGATGAAAACATGGAAGGCGCGGAAGTGAAGTGACATCGCGAAACAATGACAAGCGCGGCAAAAAATGGGGTAACACTGTTGATGGTGCAGTAAACATGGACAGTTCCTTGCTCTTTGACAAGCGGAACTACACTGCAGGCCTTCGGAAGATCAGTCTAATGGGGCTCCATGGTGAAGAGTACCGGAAGTGCAGCAGAGTACGAGGTGCATAGCTAACTCCTTGGTGCATAGGGTTCAAGAGCGGCAGAGAGGCCGAATGGAGCGGAGTTACACAACAAGCATCAGCAGAGCAATAAGTACAGAGCTGGTCACTTGGCTGAACCATCACTTGCATAGGGCGAACTAAGCGTCTCATGAGGAGACCTGGAAGGAAGTCATCCCGCGGCGTGTTCATCCTTTGGTTGTGATCACCTCCATGTTGCATATGTTTTTGCGCAAATGTGTACGTAGGAGAAACTGTGCGTTGGAGGTGCGTGTACCGCGGAATAGCTGCGAGGTGACGCACGAGACCCGCACAGTAGTAGGAACTTCTTTCCACGGCTCAAGTGTGACATGGAATGAATGATCTGTAAGCAACAGTGCTTGTGAGATAAAGGATGTGGGAACCATTGTGCGCTGGATGTGCGTGTACTGCGGAATAGCCGCGAGGTGACGCACGAGACCCGCACAATGAGGGATGCATTCCTTTCCGCGAGACTGCTGCCACAAGACGAGAACAACCAATCGCCACTAATGAAGCAAGAAGAAGCTCGGAGACCTTGCTTGAGAAAAGGAGGGTGGGGCAACACTGTTGACATGAAATCTGCCGCACACGCAAATATTCCGCGAGGGAGACCGAGTCATGGACTTTCGCGATGGAGTTGAGGCGAGCGAGGGGTGTTCTTTGGGCAAGAGGAGAGAGTCACAGTTGATCCTCATGGTGGAGGGGCGGAATGGACATCTTTATGGGCTAATGTGGGACTGTTTATGGGTGTGGGGAAGGCTGGAATTGTGCCTGGTGGTAGACCCACGGAATTGGGTGTTCAGTAACAATGGTTTCATATTTGGGGTTCCGCGGAAAAGGCAAATCGAGGGCAGGGGGTGTGTCTGCAGATTAGGCATCTTGGGAGGGGAAATTGGATGACTTTGGGGTCTGTGGAAGGCCTCAAAACATGGTGCAAGGTTCAGCCACGGATTTGGGTTATTTGGGATGCTACCGGAGCAAGTTTTGGGTGCGCGGAGGGCGTCAGAAAGTGCCATGATGGTTGGGAGCGGAATGGGCATGTTTGGGAGGGTGTTTTGTGGCTAAGGTGAGGAGGAAGTGCCAGGGAATGGTGCTGGGTGCCTAACCCATGGAATTGCCTTGCCAGTAACAAAAGAGGGGCGAGTTACAATGCCGCGGAAGAGGCGGAAAGCTGCCATGGTGTTGACCTGCGGATTTGCCACATTTTGGATGGTGTTGGAGTCATTTGTGTGGACAAGAGGGGTGCAGAAAGAGGCCTCCATGTGTATCCGTGGATTTGGCATTTAGAGGAGAGGCGTGTGAGGGCGAAACAAGAGGCACAAGCGGTGTGCACAAAGGAAGGGGTCACACAAGATGCGGAAGTGTTGTACAAGACGCATGAAGACAACCAGACCAAGAATGGCGGGAACCACAAGGTGCGAAGACCAAGAAGTTGCGGGAGGCGGTGCGACGAGCAAGGAGGAAGCAATGGTGGCACTTGCTTTCGCGGATGGGAATAAAGTAGTGGTGGTCGTGGGTGTGAATGCAAGGGGGCCGCGACGCGGCGGGGAAGGGTGTAGCGGACTATATAATGGACTTAGTTGCATCAGTGCGGTGTTGAGATTTGGGCTTGTGGACTTGTGTTCTGTTGACATGAGTTAATCAAGCTCATTACCTCACAACCTTGCCTCACTCTCTCCTTCATCTCTGTACCCTGTCACCATGGAATCCGCAAGTGAATCGGACGACTCCGAAGATGACAAAAGGTGGTCCACAGAATCACTCACAAGACTGGCCTGACACAAGTGAAGAGCGTGGAAGAGTGCCCAAGTGACCGCGGAAGTGGATGGGTGGACCTTGGACAACTCTCAAGAGAGCGGAAGGAAGGATATTGGGCCTCCGCCGCGTGATTTATGTCTCTGTATTGGTTCCGCGGATTTGTCATGTTGTATGCTTGAGAGGAGTGATGGAATCCGCAATAGGGGTGTTGCCAAAGTGACTAAGGGGTGGGACTGCGGAATGGGCCTGTTTTAGGGGTGTAAAGGGTGCCAAATCCGTGGAAGAGGGGCTGCAGAAGTGGGCCATGTGTGTACCCGCGGAATTGCCATGTTAGAGACAGTAGGAGGAGGCCAAATCCGCGGAAGAGGGGCTCCAGTAGTGGGCCATGTGTGTACCTGCGGAATTGCCATGTCAAAGACACTAGGGGGAAGCCAGATCCGCGGAATAGGGGTTATCCGGAGGGGGTGATGGAGTTCCGCGGAATTACTATGTCCGAGGGGTGATGTGAAGGGAGGAAAGACCGCTTGTGAGTGATCAATTGTGACCTTGTGCCATGGTGAATGTGGGATGAAGTCTTATGCCGTGCGGAAGGAGGAGATGTACGGAGGACAACATGGAAGGCGCGGAAGTGACGTGACATCGCGGAACAATATCGAGCGCTGCAAACAATATACACTAACCATGACCAAACGGATTTCACAGTGTGTGGTCAACGTTGAAAACTCATAACACGAGTCACAAATGGTCAGTGGGGGAAACCATGGGTTTGGAACACTAGTTTTCAACTAGCAAGTACAAAAGATTTTCAACAAGTATTGGCACAGTGTGGCTAGCGTGCACAGTGACCAACCAAAGGATGCATATGTCACTGACTATGACCGAAGAAGTCCACTGTATGTGGTCAATATTGACAACTCATAACACGAGTCACAAATGGTCAGAGGGAGAGACAATGATTTGGGAACCATATGTATCGACCAGAAAGGACAAAGAACTTCGATACGTAGTGGCACGTTGTGGCTAATATGCACACCAATTAACCAAAGTAGGCATATGTCACTGACCATGACCAGAGAATTTCAATATGGGTGGTCAACGTTGACCACCTATAACACGAGTCACAAACGGTTAGGGGAGGAAAAAATGCTATGGGAATATCAGTTCTCAACTAGCAAGTAAAACAACCTTAAGTCAGTAGTAGCACGGTGACGCTACCATGCACAATGACCGACCAAAGTAGGCATGTGTACTGCCTTTGACCAAATAAATCCACCGTGTGTGGTCAACGTTAACAACTCATAATACGAGTCACAAATGGTCAGAGGGGGAAACAAGGGGTTGGGAACACCAAGTATAAATTAGCAAGAACAAGGAGCTTCAATACGGTTTGGCACGGTGTGGATACCATGCACGATGACCAACCAAACAAGGCATATGTCAGTGACCATGACCAAATAATGTCACTAAGTGTGGTAAACTTTGACAGCTCATAACACAAGTCACAAATGGTCAGAGTGGAAGACAATGGTTTTTGAATACTAGTTATCGAGTAGCAAGTAAAAATACCTTCAATATGTAGTGGCACAGCGTGGGTACCATGCACAGTGACCAACCAAAGGATGCATATGTCACTGACCATGACCAACAAACTTCACTTTATGTGGTCAGCGTTGAAAACTCACAACACGAGTCACAGATAGTCAAAGGGGGATAACAATCGTTTGGGAACACTAGCTATTAACTAGAAAGCACAAATACCTTTAATATACAGTGACACGGCGTGGTAACCATGTACAGTGACAAACAAAAGTAGGCATATGTCACTAACCACGACGAAACGGATTTCACAGTGTGTGGTCAACGTTGGAAACTCATAACACGAGTCACAAAAAGTCAGTTGGGGAAACCATGGGTTGCGAACACTATTTATCAACTAGCAAGTAGAAAGATTTTCAGCAAGTAGTGGCACGGTGTGGCTAGCGTGCACAGTGACCAACCAAAGGATGCATATGTCACTGACTATGACCGAAGAAGTCCACTATGTGTGGTCAACATTGACAACTCATAACACGAGTCACAAATGGTCAGAGGGAGAGACAATGGTTTGGGAACCCTATGTATCGACTAGAAAGGACAAAGAACTTCAATACATAGTGGCACGGTGTGGCTACTATGCAAGCCAAACAACCAAACTAGGCAGCCGTGTTGTGATACCTCAACTCTACCTTCGAGCCTAAGCCGTGGCAGGGGTAGGGGGGTGTCATAATACCGTCGCAAATCTGTCCTCCAGGTCGTCCAAGGAACATCCCTCTAGGGGGGTGGGAGGGAGTGTTCCAGTGAAGGCACCTACGCGTCACAAGTCAACAAAAACCGACCTGGTGTTAAAGGGAGAAACCTTTTGCTATTTATTGACTAGCAAGTACAAAGACTTTCAACAAGTAGTGGAACCGTATGGCAACCATGCACAATGAACAACCAGATTAGGCATGTGCCACTTACCATGACCAAAAAAATTTACTATGTGTGGTCAACGTTGACAACCCATAATATGGGTCACGAATTGTCAGAGGGGGAAACAATGGTCATGGTCAGTGACACGGCGTGGTAACCATGTACAGTGGCAAACCAAAGAAGGCATATGTCACTAACCATGACCAAACAAATTTCACCGTGTGTGGTCAATATTGAAAACTCAGAACACGAGTCACGAATGGGAAGAGGGGGAAAAAATGGGTTGGGAACACTAGTTGTCAACTAGCAAGTACGAAAAACTTACACAAGTAGTGGCACGGTTTGGCTAGCATGCACAGTGACCAACCAAAGGATGAATACGTCACTGACTATGACCGAAGAAATCCAGTATGCATGGTCAACATTGACAACTCATAACACGAGTCACAAATGGTCAGAGGGAGAGATAATGGTTTGGGAACCCTGTGCATGGACTAGAAAGAAAAGAACTTCAATACGTAGTGGCACGGTGTGGCTACTATGCACACCAAACAACCAAACTAGGCATATGTCACTGACCATGACCAAATAATTGCAATATGGGTGGTCAATGTTCACCAACCATAACACAAGTCACAAACGGTCAGAGGGGGAAACAATGGTCCGGGAATATCAGTTCTCAACTAGCAAGTACAACGCCCTTCAATCAGTAGTAGCACGGTGTGGCTACCATGCACAATGACCGACCAAACTAGGCATATGTCCTAATTTTGACCAAAGAAATCCGCTGTGTGTGGTCAACATTGACAGCTCATAATACGAGTCACAAATAGTCAGAGGGGGAAACAATTGTTTGGGAACACCAGGCATCAACTAGCAAGCACAATGACATTCAATACGCTGTGGCACGGTGTGGAAACCATGCACGATGACCAACCAAGGTATGCATATGTCACTGACCATCACCAAAGAATGTCACCATGTGTGGAAAATTTTGACAGCTCATAACACGAGTCACAAATAGTCAGAGTGGAAGATAATGGTTTCAACATACTAGTTATCGACTAGCAAGTACAAATACCTTCAATATATAGTGGCACAGTGTGGCTATAATGCACAGTGACCAATCAAAGTATGCATATGTCACTGACCATCACCGAATAATTTCACTTCATGTGGTCAATGTTGACAACTCACAACACAAGTCACATATATTCAGAGGGGCTAACAACGGTTTGGGAACACTAGCTATCAACAAGAAAGCATAAAGACCTTCGATACGCAGTGACACGGCGTGGTAACCATGTACAGGGACAAACCAAAGTATGCATATGTCACTAGCCATGACCAAACGGATTTCACAGTGTGTGGTCAACTTGAAAACACATAACACGAGTCACAAATGGTCAGTGGGGGAAACCATGGGTTGGGAACACTAGTTATTAACTAGCAAGTAGAACGATTTTCAGCAAGTAGTGGCACGGTGTGGCTGGCGTGCACAGTGACCAACCAAAGGATGCATATGTCACTGACTATGACCGAAGTAGTCCACTATGTGTGGTCAACTTTGACAACTCATAACACGAGTCACAACTGGTCAGAGGGAGAGACAATTGTTTGGGAACCCTATGTATCGACTAGAAAGGACAAAGAACTTCGATACGTAATGGCACGGTGTGGCTCATATGCACACCAAACTACCAAACTAGGCATATGTCACATACCATGACCAGAGAATTTCAATATGGGTGGTCACCGTTGACCAACCATAACACGAGTCACAAACGGTCAGGGGAGGAAACAATGCTATGGGAATATCAGTTCTCAACTAGCAAGTACAACGACCTTCAGTCAGTAGTAGGACAGTGTGGCTACCATGCACAATGACCGACCAAAGTAGGCATATGTACCGCCTTTGACCAAAGAAATCCGCTGTGTGTGGTCAACGTTGACAACTCATAATACGAGTCACAAATGGTCAGAGGGGGAAACAATGGTTTGGGAACACCAAGTATCA
>SZWC01004987.1:5545-17245 GCA_023375785.1 Penium margaritaceum
CGCGATCGCCATGTTGAGGATGACCCGCGAGGTCTCCATCATGCAGGAAAACAGTCTCTTAAAAAAAAATTGCAAAGCATTTCGAAGTTCATCATCCTCTGTGAGGACCGTATCCCTCACATGATCGATGTGTTTTTGGGCAGTTACCCACAACAACTGGGCATCAGTTTGGTTGCACATGCTTGTGCAACCTATCCTCAAAATCAGCCGCACGTCGCATTGCTTGTGCATTGGGTAGGAGGAAAAGGGAGGGGCGTAGACCAATCCAGCACGGCGTTGTCGCGTTGAGAAAAGGTCTTCCTTCCACACTCGTGAAAGTTGCCGCCCAGTGGAGGAGAACTGTGCCAAAGCGCACGACATGTCCGCAAGCGCACGACATCTGGTGTTCTCGATGCATTGCATCTAAATCTTTCTGCAAAAGAGTGCGCACCTTCATTTGAACGCCGAGCATGATCGCCGGCACGCGTCTGATTATTGCGGCCATCCTTCGCCAAAGTTCCATTGCTCCCCTCCAAAACTCTTTTGGCTGTACTTAGGGTTGGGTTTATGATAAGGTTTGAGGAAAGGTACGAGTCCCAAAGGGTTCTACGGCATGTGGCCATTCATTGTCATCAACCAACTGACCGATACAGTTCTTCTTTACCTTTTCTATAAAAACAACCGGAATCACGTAATCCTCCTACGCACACGCAGACGTTCCCCAAGTCGCGAGTGACGGAGATGCTGGACAACGTGAGGGCGGTGCAGCAGCGGTGGTTCTACAGCTCGGTAGTGGGCCATGAGGTGTGGCGGCAGATGCAGAAACGGCCTCCCAATGTCGTGCCGTGGGCCGACAACGTGCGAGTCATGGGTGGCGACGACGCCGTCGACACTGTGATGCAGGTGAGAAGTTCTTCGTCGTCTTCTTCGTCTACTTGTCCTTCTTCTTCTTCTTCTTCTTCTTCTTCTTCTTCTTCTTCTTCTTCTTCTTCTTCCTTTTCTTCTTTTTCTTCTTCATCATCTTTGTCTTCATCGTCTTCTTCTTCTTCTTCTTCTTCTTCTTCTTCTTCTTCTTCTTCTTCTTCTTCTTCTTCTTCTCCTTCTTCTCCTTCTTCTCCTTCTTCTTCTTCTTCTTCTTCTTCTT
Source organism: Penium margaritaceum (assembly GCA_023375785.1). Lineage (NCBI taxonomy): Eukaryota > Viridiplantae > Streptophyta > Zygnematophyceae > Desmidiales > Peniaceae > Penium > Penium margaritaceum. Next base: position 6,669 of record SZWC01004987.1, read on the forward strand.
CTTCTTCTTCTTCTTCTTCTTCTTCTTCGTCTTCTTCTCCTCCTTCTTTTCTGATGGAAGCTCTTGCAACGGCATGGGAACAGGATGATCCGCCCAAAACTGACTCTGTGTTGGGCTGATGAGATGTATGGCTCTGTGGCAACGCCACAAAAACATATGTGACGCCAAAAAAAACATATGTGACGCCAAAAAAAGCATATGTGACGCCAAAAAGAGTATGCGACTGTTGTTACAACGAAAGCATGTGAGCTCTTTGTGACGACCAAAGAATTAAAAAGAAAAAGTCTTCATGCCACCATCTCCCCCACCTGGCCCCAACTCCCACCTCCCCCTACGCTCCTTCTCCTCTCTCCTCTTCCACTTCCCACGCTTGCTGTAGCCAAAGATTTGTAGGTGCTGCTGCGTAATGTTTTTGTGCTGTCGGGCTGACTGACCTCATGTGGCGACAAGTGTGGAGGAAACGGTTTTGCGAACAACCCCCCCCCCCCTCCCCCCCTGTCATCTTTTTGTCTTCCATTCTTGCTCAGTTAGACTGGAGGACTTGGGAGAGGGCAGCACAGGGAGTCGGATACCCTTGCCAACCACAGTGCAACTTGAAGGATTGAAATTTGTCAATTTTTTTTTCAGGCGTTTATGAAACTTTACTCCCTTGCCATCTAAAGTACAACTTGAAGTGCACATCTAGTTTTATGTCCTGTCGTATTATTTTGGGGATTCTTGTGGGGGTCGGTGTTTTTGGGTGGACAGTCAATGGCACATCTCTTGCGCCGGACTGCTCCGTGAAGTCGACGTTCGACTTGGAGCTAATGTAGCGTTTCTTTAATTCGTTCAATTTTTTGGGGCTCAAGTTGTTCTTGTTCCATTCGTTTTGTCGGGCACGTGGCCGGTGGCGTTAGATTTTGGCGAGTTACCATCTTCATGTTCTCCATGGCTGTTGAATACGGCGACGACATCTGTCATCGCAGCTATGCTCTTGCGACTCCCGCCCAGCGATGCTTGGATGAACATCTGTGCATTGCCGCCACTACAGTGCGCCGACACTGCCGAAACGGCGTAATCATCACCTTGTTTGTGTTTGCACGAAAGTGCATGCGCACTGAAAATGAGAGTTTACCCGCGTGGAAGGCAAATGAATACTTCTTGCTGCACATCCGCGATGGTCCTGAACCAAAGCGTGGGACCCGCTAGACAGTTTGACATTACTGTGTGTGTCTGAGACCGGATAGGCACGGTTGAACTCCGGTGGTTCCAAATACAAGCCATGTTTCTCTGAGTTTGACAAGTTTGACATGTTTCTCTGAGTTTGACAAGTTTGACATGTTTCTCTGAGTTTGACAAGTTTGACATGTTTCTCTGAGTTTGACAAGTTTGACATGTTTCTCTTGAGTTCATGAAATGAGTCATCGGTGCTCGGAATGTACTGAGCTGGATTTTTCTGTTCACATTAGATCACCATGAAGAAAGGTATGTGCTGAGGCAATGGAGCAACAAGCGTAGCATGTGTCCATGCATGTCCTGTGGCACGGGCCCCTTTCTTGCGCGCACTCATGCTCCGTGAGTGTGTGGTTTTGCGTGCGTGTGCGTTTTTGCTTTTGCATGCGTGCGTGTTTCTGTGTGCACGTATGTTTTTGCGTGTGCATGGCAGATTTTGCACTACAAACTTCACAAAGACGAATGGAGACAACGGTTTGCGAAGCAGCCCACCCAAAACAACGGGAGGAATTGGGGTGTGGCCCCACAGTGTGGCAACTCCAGCCCACTAACCAGCAGCTCTTGACTCGGCCTCCTGCACGATCACAGCCACTGTGCCTCCTGCTCATCCTATCCCTTCTGTCTGCATTGGTCCACAAGTGGAATCACTAGCACGCACTTCCTTGGCACATCAAGCCTTGTGTTCGAGAAGCCTTTTGTCTGACAAATGACACCTGTTTCGAAGAGGAAAACTTTTTCTTGCTGAAAGGTACATGTGCCTGACAAAAGAAACCTGTGTCACACTGAATGGGTAAGACATGCAGGAATGGCAACAGAGAGGATCTTGGGAATGGGTAAAACGGGACATCTCACTGCTAAGGCTAGCTGCCATGCCTGCCCCAGTCACAATCCTAAACCTTAGTTGAACCCCACTGTCATCACACTGTCTGGAGCCCGATAACAATGTTTGAAACTTCATGCTACAGCTGGCCCTTGGTGAGCTAGGCCCACTCAACATACAATGGTACAACCGCGAACTACGAATGAAGTTGTGTATTCGACCCAAGGGATCACAAATAAGCCCAGCATGGTCTGCAGATGTGACAGATCCCTGGCTGCTAGCATCTGGTAATTGAAGAAAACTAGTCTCGACTCCTCTCGACATGAGCTGCGCAGCGTGGCCGTGGGCGTTGCCATCGCCGTGGTCTGCGCCTAAGCCTCAGCCATGGCAGCCGCCACAGGTACAGTGGTCCATGCAGCCGTGGCACGAGTTCCACTTGTCCTCAGGATTTTCGTGCTATTACTGTCGAGATAGGCAGCATGGCTGGCGCCAGTGCCGACAGCGCCCTCCTGGGTGGCATCCCCCCTGGGTAGGATCCTCTCGACCTCCTTCAGTGGATACGTCACCGAGTGATGCCACAGCGTTTCTGCGTGGTGATGTGGCCGCCCTACACATGGAGGTCCGGAACCTCAAGCGCATGGTGCAGCAGCTCCTTGACCACGTGACCTCCGAGCGAGCTGCCACTCCGTCGCAGGTGTCGCCTCCCACTTCATCCTTTTCTTCCTCCCGATCCTGCATCCCTTCCTCCGACGATGCTAGCATACCGGATCTCTCATCTACATCCGTCGCCCTCCGCTCCGTCTTGGAGGCTGTCGGCATCATACCGACGGACGGACCCACAGCCCCTCGCCGCACTGCTCGTTCTTGCACTCGTCGTGCGCGGTGGCGAGCTACTCGTCTTGCACGGCGCGCACAGGCAGCGACACCAGATGCGACTGTGGGAGGAGTCAAACGTGACGAGACCCCCTCGTCCCCTGTCCTTGGCTTGGTCTGCCGAGTCCCCACAGCTCCTGCCGAGGTGTCAGTCGTGGGGGGGATGGTTTGTCCGCTGACGACCGCGATGGAGCTCAGCATTGGTGAGGCGACTGCTGTGGAGCGCAGGATGGTTGAGGCGGATGACGCTACACAGCAGGCTCAGTTAGCACAGTGTTCGGCCGGGGGCGACGCCTGTCGTGACGGAGACTCTTCGTCAGAGGAGGATTGGTCCGATGCTGAGTCAGAGTCAGGGATGGAGATGGTGATCGTTGATGCTTTGGCGGATGACGTGACGACGGCCGATGCCAGAGCTGCGCCCGACGATGTGCACGCTCCCGCATTAGCTGGTGCGGAGACAGCTGCCATGGTGCCAGGAGCAGTAGCAGGAGGAGCAGGTGATACAGATGCTGATGCTCGGCCCACAGTAGACGCACAGGTGGTTCTGGCAGATAGTGTTGGGCAGCAGGAGGAGGTGATGGACTGCCAGGACGAGGCAGACTTTCTCTATGAGGACCAGTCATCCGTTGTGGAGTGGTCAGACGCAGGGTCGGAGGCAGACGTAGAGGCCCAGTGCGCTGCCGTATTTGCAGTAGCCGTGGCACGAGCACGAGATGGCCCCTCGGTGACAGCAGACTTTCGCGTGTGCGACATGGAGGATGCAGAGCCAGCTACGGACCTCCGTCCCCTCGCTGCCCTGACCGATGTCGCTGGCACCATGGCGGTTCCAGCCGATGACACAGCTATAGTGGTGGCTACAATTCCTGTACACGAGGGCCTACGCTCCGCAGTCGACGAGCAGGAGGCAGTAGTGGCTCGAGCGGAGGCGCACATGCAGAGTCTCATGGTCGAGCTCCGGGAGGCCAGCAGCCGTTCTTACACCGCGGATGTTCCAGCACGACGGGCTGTCGAGGAGTGTGTGGAGGATGTACACAGGCGTCTCGAGGCAGCCGAGTGCTCTCTACAGGATGCACGTCTGGGACAGGCGGACCTCCAGCAGCAGGTGGATGATGGGCTGCGCACCAGGGGCCACGAGGAGCACCACGGCACTGACCGCACCTTCGATGACCACGACGTCGCCGCGGATGCAGCTGTACCTACACATGCCGACGTCCAGCCAGCAGCTGACGGCCGAGCGACAGGTGTGTCACGAGGAGCAGGTGTCTTCGCAGCAGTTGTTCTTATAGCTCCAGACGACTTACGTGACGACTCATTGTCTTGCGCTCCCGCTCTACCAGCACCTCGTGGCCCGACGGCACTTCCGTCGACGACTGACATAGAGGGCATCGACTTGTGCGACGAGCAGGCGCAGCTCCACTCTTTCCTACGGGGTGAGACCGCGAGGCTACAGGAGGCTCTGGCTCGTGCCGACGCGCACACTATCGAGGTCCGCCGTCAGGTTCGTTGTGCGACTGACCGTCTACATGCCGCAGATGCAGCCAGTCGGTCGACTGCCGCTTCAGAGCTTGTCGAGCTCCACACGCGCCTCGATGCTACAGAGGCCGCGAGGCGATATGCAACTCAGCAGCTGGAGGCCATACAGCAGGCGATTGTTTTGGAGGAGGCCCTCAGCGCTGCACGAGTCACATCAGCAGATGACGACAGTAGTGACGACTACAACAGCGATGACGATGACAGCGACGACGCCGCTCCGGGGTGAGGCTCTGTGCGGACACATCCCACCAGCATCGTCGTCACCCTTGCTATTGCTGTGCAGGGGTATGTGGCCATGGGGGAGCCGCGCTCCCTCCTCACGAATTGTGTTGGGAGCAGCCATCAGCTTTGCTCGTACTGTCAACCTCTGCAGCCCAGGGGGAGTGTTGGTGTGTGTGGCTTCTACCTGTCACGAGCGACGGCAAGGAGAGCAGTGCTACAGGAGAGCGCGACGACATGATCTCGGATGCAGACGCAGCTGACACCGGAGCACCGACGAGTGGTGGCTCCATCCACCAGCAGCTGCCAGAGAGCTGCCACGACGCCCTGGGTGCTTGCCGGGTGCTTTGCGGTTTTTTCTGCAGACGCTAGAGTTTTCTCGATGGATTGGCTCTTGAGCCCGATTTGCATGTTTTGTATTTCCTGTCCACCGATCGGTGCCGGCCTTGTGTGTGTGACCAGTCGTAGCGTCCGGCTTGAGATTCTGCATCTCTAGTTTCAGACGGTGTAGCGTTCTGATTTGTCTGCGCAGAGTTACGGCCAAAATAGTATTTTTGGGCCGGTTTTAGGACAGACCTTGCACTGCCGCGTGCGACACCTGTCGTGCGCCGCGGCAGGTATTTATACTGTGGACTTGTCATTTGTTATCTCTCTCTGCATTTATATTCAGTTTTGAGTTTCTTGACACTCTGTTCGTGTCCCAACCCAGACCCTTGTAGTTTTGTCTTTAACTTGTGACTGTTGTCACACGCTGACCTGGCGCTGACGCCTAGTGTCACGGCAAGTGGTTAGGAAGGGTCTAGGAAACTTCTCATGGTAGCAGAGCAGCGAGACCCCTCTCGCTGAGCTACGCCGCAGAGACGCAGCACAGGCAGCAGCAGTGAGAGACCGCCGCCGCCACATCCTGGGACCCGTCGCAGCCGACGTTGGCAGCAGCGAGGTTACCACGCAATCGCCACCACCGTAGCAAGTGGAGCTGCGGCAGTGACAAGATCCAGCAGCCACACCGGCCAGCAGCAGCAGCACCGGGTGGCAGCAGCAGCACCGGGTGGCAGCAGCAGCACCGGGTGGCAGCAGCAGCCGTGTCTGGCTGCCAGCCCGTATACAAAAAAAAAAGGTAAGCAACTCGCAGCAGCAGCTCGCTCGCAACAGCAGCTCCCAGCACGAATCGGCGGCTGCGAGCAGCAGCAGCTCGTAGCGGAAGCAGCAGCGAGCAGCGGCAGTGGCAGCGAGCAGCACCAGCGGCAGCAGTAGCCGCGGGCAGCAGCAGCAGTGCGGCGACAGCAGCAGCAGCATTGAGCGAGCTGCAGCGCCAGCAACAACAGCAGCAGCAGTAGCATTGCAACAGCAGCAGCAGCATTGCAGCAGCAGCAGCAGCAGCTACAACAGCGGCGTGCAACAGGCGCAGCGGCAGCCATAGCAGCAGCGGCCGCGGCGAGCAGCTACAACAGCTGCTGTAGCAGCATTCATAGCAGCAGCAGCAACAGGCAGCAGCCGCAGCAGCTGCTGCAGCAGCAGCCGCAGCAACAGCAGCAGTAGGCAGCAGCTGCAGTAGCAGCAGCAGTAGTTGCTGCAGCAAACGCAGCAGCAGTTGCTGCTGCAGCTGCTGCTGTCGGGCCTGAGGGGGACCCGACACGAGGGACCCCGCCCAAGAGAGGGGGGGGGGGTCCGGTCGGTCGGGCCCGTCGTGCCCCCGGAGGGCACGACAGCGTCGGCCAAGCGCCGGCGCTTGAGCCGNCCCCCGCCGGCTGAGAGGGGCAAGGGAGGCCGACAGGCGGCCCCCGGCCGGCTGCACGCTAGGGGGGGAGCGAGCCTCCCCCTCCAGTGTGCTCGCCGCGAGGGTCGAGCCAAACCGAAAAAAAAAAAGGTAGAAGAGAGGGGGGGGGAAGGGGGCCTCGAGTGGGGCACCCCAGAAAACCCTAAAGGGGACACCCGAGGAGGTGGCACCATAAAAAAAAAAAAAAGAAAAAAAAGGAGGACAAGGGGTCCTCGATTGGGGTAGTTGAGTAAGGCCCGGGAAGGGGTACCCCACTTGCATCCAGCGTCGGCGAACCAAAAAAAAAGAAAAGGGGGGGTGAGTTTCAATTTTTTTTCATTGTTTTACTCTATAGTGTGGCTTGAGACCAATACCGTCGGCTGACGACGCAAACCGCTGTAGCAGCAGCCGCCGCGAGAGTCGCAGCAGCTGTAGCAACAGCGAATTTTTTTTCATTGTTTTACTCTATAGTGTGGCTTGAGGCCACAGCCGTCTCTTGACGACGGCAACCGGTGCAGCATCAGCGGCATCGAAGGCGACTTGAGGTCGCACGTTGCGATAGCAGCGCAATCGTCGACAGGTGCAACATTGTAGCAACACACTACGGCTGAGGTTGTCACCTTGACTGGCGACATCGCAGCCCGTCTGAGAGACATTGCTGCACTCGTATCCCTTTACGTGGTGCTTTGCACCACCGGGGTTGAGTGTGTAAGATTACCTACGCTCAGCTCTCGACATGAGCTGCGCAGCGTGGCCGTGGGCGTTGCCATCGCCGTGGTTTGCGCCTGAGCCTCAGCCATGGCAGCCGCCACAGGTACAGTGGTCCATGCAGCCGTGGCACGAGTTCCACTTGTCCTCAGGATTTTCGTGCTATTACTGTCGAGATAGGCAGCATGGCTGGCGCCAGTGCCGACAGCGCCCTCCTGGGTGGCATCCCCCCTGGGTACGATCCTCTTCACCTCCTTCAGTGGATACGTCACCGAGTGATGCCACAGCGTTTCTGCGTGGTGTATGGCCGCCCTACACATGGAGGTCCAGAACCTCAAGCGCATGGTGCAGCAGCTCCTTGCCCACGTGACCTCCGAGCGAGCTGCCACTCCGTCGCAGGTGTCGCCTCCCACTTCATCCTCATCTTTCTCCCGATCCTGCATCCCTTCCTCCGACGATGCTAGCATACCGGATCTCTCATCTACATCCGTCGCCCTCCGCTCCGTCTTGGAGGCTGTCGGCATCATACCGACGGACGGACCCACAGCCCCTCGCCGCACTGCTCGTTCTTGCACTCGTCGTGCGCGGCGACGAGCTACTCGTCTTGCACGGCGCGCACAGGCAGCGACACCAGATGCGACTGTGGGAGGAGTCAAACGTGACGAGACCCCCTCGTCCCCTGTCCTTGGCTTGGTCTGCCGAGTCCCCACAGCTCCTGCCGAGGTGTCAGTCGTGGGGGGGATGGTTTGTCCGCTGACGACCGCGGTGGAGCTCAGCATTGGTGAGGCGACTGCTGTGGAGCGTAGGATGGTTGAGGCGGATGACGCTACACAGCAGGCTCAGTTAGCACAGTGTTCGGCCGGGGGCGACGCCTGTCGTGACGGAGACTCTTCGTCAGAGGAGGATTGGTCCGATGCTGAGTCAGAGTCAGGGATGGAGATGGTGATCGTTGATGCTTTGGCGGATGACATGACGACGGCCGATGCCAGAGCTGCGCCCGACGATGTGCACGCTCCCGCATTAGCTGGTGCAGAGACAGCTGCCATGGTGCCAGGAGCAATAGCAGGAGGAGCAGGTGATACAGATGCTGATGCTCGGCCCACAGCAGACGCCCAGGTGGTTCTGGCAGATAGTGTTGGGCAGCAGGAGGAGGTGATGGACTGCCAGGACGAGGCAGACTTTCTCTATGAGGACCAATCGTCCGTTGTGGAGTGGTCAGACGCAGGGTCGGAGGCAGACGTAGAGGCCCAGTGCGCTGCCGTATTTGCAGTAGCCGTGGCACGAGCACGAGATGGCCCCTCGGTGACAGCAGACTTTCGCGTGTGCGACATGGAGGATGCAGAGCCAGCTACGGACCTCCGTCCCCTCGCTGCCCTGACCGATGTCGCTGGCACCATGGCGGTTCCAGCCGATGACACAGCTACAGTGGTGGCTACAGTTCCTGTACACGAGGGCCTACGCTCCGCAGTCGATGAGCAGGAGGCAGTAGTGGCTCGAGCGGAGGCGCACATGCAGAGTCTCATGGTCGAGCTCCGGGAGGCCAGCAGCCGTTCTTTCACCGCGGATGTTCCAGCACGATGGGCTGTCGAGGAGTGTGTGGAGGATGTACACAGGCGTCTCGAGGCAGCCGAGTGCTCTCTACAGGATGCACGTCTGGGACAGGCGGACCTCCAGCAGCAGGTGGATGATGGGCTGCGCACCAGGGGCCACGAGGAGCACCACGGCACTGACCGCACCTTCGATGACCACGACGTCGTCGCGGATGCAGCTGTACCTACACATGCCGACGTCCAGCCAGCAGCTGACGGCCGAGCGACAGGTGTGTCACGAGGAGCAGGTGTCTTCGCAGCAGTTGTTCTTACAGCTCCAGACGACTTACGTGACGACTCATTGTCTTGCGCTCCCGCTCTACCAGCACCTCGTGGCCCGACGGCACTTCCGTCGACGACTGACATAGAGGGCATCGACTTGTGCGCCGAGCATGCGCAGCTCCACTCTTTCCTACGGGGTGAGACCGCGAGGCTACGGGAGGCTCTGGCTCGTGCCGACGCGCACACTATCGAGGTCCGCCGTCAGGTTCGTTGTGCGACTGACCGTCTACATGCCGCAGATGCAGCCAGCCGGTCGACTGCCGCTTCAGAGCTTGTCGAGCTCCACACGCGCCTCGATGCTACAGAGGCTGCGAGGCGATATGCAACTCAGCAGCTGGAGGCCATACAGCAGGCGATTGTTTTGGAGGAGGCCCTCAGCGCTGCACGAGTCACATCAGCAGATGACGACAGTAGTGACGACTACAACAGCGATGACGATGACAGCGACGACGCCGCTCCGGGGTGAGGCTCTGTGCGGACACATCCCACCAGCATCGTCGTCACCCTTGCTATTGCTGTGTAGGGGTATGTGGCCATGGGGGAGCCGCGCTCCCTCCTCACGAATTGTGTTGGGAGCAGCCATCAGCTTTGCTCGTACTGTCAGCCTCTGCAGCCCAGGGGGAGTGTTGGTGTGTGGACTTTGGTCTGACACCTTTTTGAGGACAGCGAGGTTACTTAGGGTGCGGCACGATGCTATGGTCTAGGTTATGCTGGTCGAGACCCGCGCACCTGGTGAGTTTCACCGGTGTGATGTGGAGACCCATTGCCTCTATGTGTTATGTATAATCCATGCATGATGTGGTCGAGACCCGGACACCCGGAGACACTTTTCCGGGGTCACGAGGAGACCTGTTTCGTAGTCTCTCTTGCTTCATGTTTGACACGTAGGTGTGTGATTCACTTCGTACATGGTCGAGACCCGGGCATTTGGTGGGATGCACCATTGTCACGAGGAGACCCTGTGCTGAGGTATGCTTGATCAGTGCTCGCTATGATTGGTTCCCTGAGCCATCATCTCTTGCCTTCGCTCAGACATCATTATGTTGACAGTTGTGTCAGCCAGGGGGAGTGTTGGTGTGTGTGGCTTCTACCTGTCACGAGCGACGGCAAGGAGAGCAGTGCTACAGGAGAGCGCGACGACATGATCTCGGATGCAGACGCAGCTGACACCGGAGCACCGACGAGTGGTGGCTCCATCCACCAGCAGCTGCCAGAGAGCTGCCATGACGCCCTGGGTGCTTGCCGGGTGCTTTGCGGTTTCTTCTGCAGACGCTAGAGTTTTCTCGATGGATTGGCTCTTGAGCCCGATTTGCATGTTTTGTATTTCCTGTCCACCGATCGGTGCCGGACTTGTGTGTGTGACCAGTCGTAGCGTCCGGCTTGAGATTCTGCATCTCTAGTTTCAGACGGTGTAGCGTTCTGATTTGTCTGCGCAGAGTTACGGCCAAAATAGTGTTTTTGGGCCGGTTTTAGGACAGACCTCGCACTGCCGCGTGCGACACCTGTCGTGCGCCGCGGCAGGTATTTATACTGTGGACTTGTCATTTGTTATCTCTCTCTGCATTTATATTCAGTTTTGAGTTTC
>SZWC01004987.1:31259-41549 GCA_023375785.1 Penium margaritaceum
AGACAGACAGACAGACAGACAGACAGACAGGCAGACAGACAGACAGACAGACAGACAGACAGACAAACAGACAGACAGACAGACAGACAGACAGACAGACAGACAGACAGACAGACAGACAGACAGACAGACAGACAGACAGACAGACAGACAGACAAACAAACAAACAGACAGACAGACAGACAGACAGATAGAGAAACAGACAAATAGACAAACAGACGGATAGACAGTCAGACAGATAGACAGACAGACAGACAGACAGACATACATACAGATAAACAAACAAACAGACATACAGACAGACAGACAGACGGATATAGACAGATAAGAAGACATAGAGAGCCTCTGTCTCTTTCCAGAAATAGAAGAGAGGTAATAAAGTTTTGAGTACCCACCAATCCACCTATAACATTGATTTCAATATCAGCATGTCAATATTGACCTGCCAATATCGATGTTTTGATATGAGCATCGAAAACTCGATATCAATATCGATACCAAAATTGACCCTGCAAGGGTCGATATTGGTAAAGTAAAAAACTGATATTGATATCGATGTTTGAAAGATATCAATATTGAACCATCCTATGTGCAGCCAACACAGTAGGCTAGGTAGCACGCACCACCCCCCCTCCTCCCGCAAGTCATCACAGCCAGCAGCGGCAATTGCAGCAGCATGTGGCACAGTTGTAGCAGTACAGGGGAAGAAGGGAAGGAATAACAGGCGGGGCGGCAAGGATGCCTAGAGACAGAAAACTCCAAAGTAGATCCCAGGGCGCCAGTGGGAGTGCTACAATTGCGACGGAGCGCACCGCTACACCGAGTGCAAGCTCCCCAAAAACTGGACAAAGATCGCACAAGGTCTACAAAAGGTGTTCGATCTGTGTGAGAGTTCCTCCGCACATTTCACGAAAGTGACCAATTCGCCGCCTACATCAGCAGCCGATATAGCCACTGACAATACCGGCGACCTATCTCTAGAGCAGCGGCTCGTGACACAGGCCCATGATATCGCTGAGCTCTGCCAGCTCCTACGACTAACCACTCAGGGAGGTGCGAGTGCTTTGACTGAGCCGAGGGGTCCCATTGCTGGGTGTATTGAGTCCGTGACTTTTGGTCGTGATGGTGGCAGTGGGGCACAGTGCGCTGTTGAGTCTGTTTAGTCGTTCGATGTGCTGATGTTCATCTGTCCGTTGCCTTCGCCTCTGTCTGCACAAGTCACAATGGCCTTTCATGGCTTGGTGAGTCGCAAGCACGTGCTGCCTTTGTCGCTCAGCAGTCATCTGCTAAGAAACCTCTGTCCACAGCCTGCACCGTAGGCAGTTGTTCAGTCACTTCGCCAAAGCGTATAACAGGTGCCACCTGGATCTTAGATTCAGGTCCCACCCATCACATGACATGTCGGCGCCGTGACTTTGTTGTGCTTGGTCCTGTTGGCTCTGTGCGGTCTGTGCGGACGGCTACTAGGCATGAGGTTCCTGTCCAGGGTGAGGGTGTGGTGCAATTCCATGGGCCGTCAGGGCCATTTTACATCTCAAACGTGCTGCATGTACCTAACCTAGAACTCAGCCAGTTGTCTGGACGTGCCTGCACGCGGATGGGTCTATGTGTCGCATTCAGTGGTGAGGATGCCACCATTTCCGTTTGTGCTAGCACTAAAGTAATGCTCCGTTGCAAGGCTGTCGGAGATGTGTACCATGTCTCGAACTGCCTTGCATCCACCCCCACCACTAAATCCCCTACTGCACAAGTGTTTGTGACGGGCACCCTGTCTCCTGAGCACCAGTGCCTACTGCACAGATGCTTGTGTCATGTCCACTTTTAAGCTAGCGATCGCCTGATTCGCACTCAACCCACGCTCGGTCTTGATCTAGCGTCCTTTGAGGTACTACCTAAGACCAATTCCCTACATTACACCCAAGGTAAGATGCACCATGCCACATTCCCTCTCTCCAACTCACGGGCTTTAAAACCCCTCTACTTGGTTCACTCTGACCTTCAGGGAACCCTTCCCATGGAGTTCCAGGATGACAAAGGGCGGTACGTCTTAACGATCACAGATGATTTCACACGCATATGGTGGACCTTTAGTCTGCGCCTGAAAAGCGATGTTGCACTCGTCATGCGCATGTGGCTCATCATGGCCGAATGCCAATCCGGCCATACCCTCCAGAACTTTCGCTCTGATTGGGGCGGTGAGTTTATGGAGGATCTGTACCAATTTTTTGCCATAGTGGGGGTGTTTCACAATCTCTCAGCACACGCCACGTTCCAGTACAATGGCGTGTCTGAGCGCTAGAACTGCACCATGGAGGATGCGGTTCACTCAATGCAGGTGGAAAGCGACATGCCAGAAGCTTTTGCCTTACAGGGCATGGCATACATGACATGGGTCTGGAACCGTATCCCTCACGGCCCCCTCTCAAACACACACAACCCGTACCATCTATGGTCCGGGCGTCGTGCCGACCTCCAGCTTGATTGTGCTTGGGGATCTCTTGCCTACATCTGGTTTACACCGGAACAGCATGGGTCCAAGTTCTCCCCCCGAGGATGTGTTTGTGCATTTGTGGGCGTGGCTTCCCACTCCAAGGCCTGGCGCTTCTGGGACCCCAGTCGGCGGTCCATTGTCAAGTCTAGAGACGCGCTGTTCTTGAGCGCCTCTCCTTCCGTGATCTGCCCATTGGAGGAATCCCGCAGTCACACTCCCTTGGGTGTGGTGCGGTCCCTTGCACAGGGGAGAATGGGCTGACCGATGATGTTGCCCCGGTCACCCTGCGCTACTGGCCTGTCCCACACACCAGCTGACTCGCCTGCGATGTCCGTATCACCCGCATTGTCTCCATCCCCCCTGTGTCCCCTGTGTCGTCATCCCCTCCTGCCTTCTCCACATCTACGGCACCTGCTGAGTCCCTTGTGTTGCGTGCATTATCCGGACCTGCATCACTGGCAGAGGCCCCTGTGTCCTCTGTGTCATCACCACTTGCATCACCGGTGCGGCTTGATGAGTCGCTTAGGTCGTCACCCTCCTCTGTCTCCTTAGCCGATGCACTAGCACCACCAGACCCGTCATCGGTCATGTATGTGCCTGATGCATATCCATCTCCTATCCCAGTTGCATCGTCACTAGAGCCATACAGACGAGGTGAGGATGGGCGCCTTTGTCCACGCCCTACTTGTAGCGTGCGCAGTGGGGACCCCGGCACGAGAGCCCTAGGCCTTAGCACGCAGGGGGTCACCGAAGTCCACCCTGGCTCTGAGAGAGGCCTCTTGCTCCTTGCTCATGAGCACCGACTCGCAATCCACTCCACAAAGGCTACGGTCACTGTTGGCCCTCCATCTGTGGCCTATGATTTTGCCGCACACAACAGAGTTTCAGTGGCCCCAGACCCCTGTCTGGTGGGAGTGAAGCCAAATCCTAGTACACTGCATCAGGCCCTAGCCGGTCCCGATGCGACACTCTAGTATACAGCGTGAGAGGCTGAGCTGACAGCCATCGATAAACATGGGCTTTACGAGCTTGTAGACCTACTACGCGGACGAAATGACATTTACGCCAAGTGGGTCTTGCGAAAGAAGCTTAAGCCTGACAGCTTGGTCGACCGCTACAAAGCGTGACTGACTCCGAAGGGCTTCTCTCAGGTGGAAGGGGTTGACTTCACTGACACCTTCTCACCACTCGGACGCACGACCACGACCTTAGACCTGCTATCCCAGGTAGCCCAGCACCACTGGGAACTCCACCAGATGGATTTCAACAACGCATTTGTTCATGGTAAGCTGGACAAATGGATTTATATGGCCCAGCCCCCAGGGTTTGAGGATGACAGTGGCCGTGTGTCGAGGCTATGGAAGGCATTGTATGGCCTGAAGTAGTCGCCTAGGTGCTGGAACAAATAGATCACCGGCACGCTCCTATGAGCTGGCTATGTCTAGAGCATGGCAGACCCACCGCTCTTCCTCTCCTAGACTCCTACGCCACTCACGGCCATCTTGGTCTACGTTGACGACCTTTTGATCACTTCGCCCGATCTGAAGGTTGTCGAAGCACCCAAGAGAGTCTTGTAGTCGATGTACAAAATGAGGGACCTGGGAGATGCAGCAGTGTTCCTGGGCATGCAGATTGTGCGTGATCACGCTCAATGGACACTCCTAGCTCATCAGGAGGGGTAAGCTCTCACACCCTGATCACCCCTAGTGTATTACTACGTTACTTGGCGGAGTGCGCACAGGGTCAACCCTGATCACCCCTGATGGCCAGGACGCTCTGAAGGCTAACGATCCAACAGTGCAGGGGGAGCTAGTCAACGTGATCCTATGCTTACGAGTCATTGGCTCACTCATGTACCTGGCCACGACAATACGGCCGGACATCACCTTCACTGTCAACTTGCTTGTGTTGAGTTTTATAGGCACCGCGGAGTCGAGTTCTGAAGGCTGCTATCTGGTGCGTGCGGTACGTTGTGTTCACTACCCACATCGGACTTCACTATGGAGGGCAGGCCTCCGTGGTCCTCGACGGGTACACAGACAGTGATTGGGTATGGAGCCTTGATGGCAAGAGTCGCACTGGCTATATCTTCCTCATTGAAGGAACTACCATCTGATGACGTAACGGCAGGGCTGCATCACTTGCAGTACCGAGAATCAGAGTATGTAGCTCTCAATGCGGACGTAACCGAGAGTGTGTGGTTTATATGTCAGTTGCGTGAACTGCGTTAGTCCATGTCCCCTGTTGTGCTTCGTTGTGACAACAAGAGCGTAAAGGCCATCACCAAGAAATATGTGCTCCATGCATGCACGAAGCATATCGACGTTGAGTACCATCGAATGCAAGATCTGGTGGATCGAGGTGAGATTCAGGTCATGTGGCTCGGCACCGACTCGCAGCGGGCTGAGTTCCTGACAAAGGCCGTTAGCTGTACGAAATTTCTTGCAGCTGTACGTTCTATGGGATTGCACCTTGCTTGTACTGTGACCTGACCTCCGCTCTTAAGTTGTATCCATTGTTGTTCACCATCGCTGTGCTTGTACCGCCGCGTACATGGACTTAATTGCCATGGGGGAGTGACGTTGTGTACATAGCTTATTGTGACTTCTCGAGTCACGTCCATTGCCTTCCAGACCCCTGATGAGACGAAGGATACTGAAGACTGGGGGAGCCTACGCGAGTCCGGCAGCTGCCGAGCAGCTGTAGCCAACCACCGGATACGCTCCTGCCTTCACCATGGGTGTTGGTTTCCCTCATGGAAGTGCTCATACATTGTTGGAAAACGATCCACTTCTGTACTTGTTTGTGTTCAAACTGCGGTGGCTCGGTGACCTAGTTTTGTGCTCAATGTGGACCCGTGGTAATTTGGATAGGCACAGTTTAGGACAAAACCTAGGTTGTGAGCATGTGGGAAGCAAAAGGGTTTATGCCCGTGTATTCCGAGAGAGCGCTGGCGAGCTTCAACTTGCCGACCGACGGGTGGGCTCGGATAGCGAGCTCCATCCCTTAGCACCTCTCTCACTCTTCTCTCACTTACGCACATTGTACTCCTCCGTTCTAACTGTCGTCAGTCTTCTTCAAACCACAAAGTTGTCCTCTACACAGCTACGTAAGAGAAGAGGGCTAGACATGTTGTAACTGGAGGAGAGAGGGAGCCTTGGAGCAGCGAGCATGTGTGACTGGAAGGGCATCATTTGTGCTGAAGAATGGTTGTTGAATCACTCAAAATGATGGAGTACATATAGAGCTAGAGCTTGGGCAAGTCAGCCCTCTCACAAGCCACACCACTTAGCCATGGAGGCTAAGGCTCACACACTAGAGTCCATAATCTCACACAAGGGGAGAAATCAGCCTAGCAATCAGGCTGACCACTCACACACGACCTAGAGAGCTAGAAAATGCTCTCATGGCACACTCCTAGTGGTCACATAACCCACAATCCCATGGAGAATCGCCATGTGTCCATGGCTAGCACGCAAGGATCTCACCTCACCTAAAAAGTAAGGAGAGGTACCTTTTTCCTAGTCAGCACACTCTGACAAGGCAACCCAAGAATCTAGGACCTTTTTGGATGTTTCTCCCATCAGGTCTTGACCCTGGACCTCTTGCCTTTTTCTTTTCTCAGGCTAAGGCATGGAGCCATCGCCCATGGTCACCCGGATATCGGCAGTCGATGACCATGAAAACTTCGAAAATTCATATCTCCCAATCCGACCGTTGGATCGGCCTCAAACTTGGACCGTAGACAAATTGCCACCTGATCTTTCTAATGGTAAAGTTGAATTGACAATTGGAGCAGGCATCTGGTAGTATCTTGGAACTTGCTCTTGTGGACCTGAAACTGAGCCGGATGGCTCCTTTCCCAATAATCTCCCACTTTGCCGCAGTCAGAGTGGGCTGAGTCCACATGCCTTCATGCAAAACTGCTGCTTCTCACGGGTCACTGGCTTGGTGCAGAAATCAGCGACCTGCTTGCTCGTTGGAGTAAACTCCAGCTTGATAGCACCCTCCTGCACCATGTGCCTGATGAAGTGATATGCGATGTCAATGTGCTTGGTGCGTGCATGGTGCTCAGGATTCTTGGCGAGTGCGATAGCGCTCTGGTTGTCGACGCACACAGGAGCTGGAACTAATACACTCCCACTCATCTCCGCCATGAGACGTTGAAGCCAAACTGCTTCCTTGGCCCCAAAGCTGAGAGAGACGTACTCGGGTTCAGTGCTTGAGGTGGCCACGACCACCTGCCACTTGCTGCACCAGCTGATGGCTCCACCATTCATGAGGAACACATGTCCAGAGATGGACTTGCGATCCTCAGGGATTGAAGCCCAATCTGCGTCTGTATAACCGATGATGTTGTTTTTGTTGCCGTTGTAGGTGATGCCGATGTTGATGGTTCCAGCAAGGTAGCGGAAGATCCGCTTCACTGCCTTCTGGTGCTCAGGTCTGGGGTTTGCCATGTGCTGGCTCACAACGCTAACAGCCTGTGCGAGGTCTGGCCTGGTTGCAACCATCAGGTACATGAGGCTGCCGACAGCGCTCTGGTACTTCTGCCGCTCAGCTGCATTTGCATCTCCATTGAAGATCAGGAGGTACTGCCGCGTCTCCAGCGGCGTGCCGATGGAGACGCGGTCACGCGTGATCTGGATATCGAGGAAGTATGATGCCTCCCCAAGATCAGACATCTGGAAGCGCTCCCGCATGGCCTCCTTGAACTCCTGCAGTGCAGACATGCTGTTGGAAAGGAGGAGCATGTCATCCACATACACGATGATGATAAGGACCTCATGCTCCTGCTGCCAGCGATAGACACTGTAGTCACACTCGTTGCGCTCGAACCCCATGCACTACAACGCCGCATGCAGCTTTTGGTTCCAAGCACGCGACGCTTGCTAGAGGCCGTACAACGACTTCTGCAGCTTGCAAACCAGGTGCTCCTGGCCATCCATGACGAACCCCTCCGGCTGCTCCATGTAAATCTCCTCCTCCAGGTCACCGTTTAGGAACGCTGTCTTGACGTCCATGTGGTGGACCTCAAAGTCCTCTACTGTTGCATAGGAAAGGAGCATACGTACAGAGGCAAACTTTGCAACAGGAACAAAGGTTTCCGTGTAGTCGATGTCTTCCTGCTACGAGTAGCCCTTGGTGACCAGCCTCGCCTTGTACTTATCCAAATTGCCATCTGCTCCCCACTTCTTCTTAAACACCCACTTGCATTTGATCACCTTATGTCCAGGTGGACGCTCAGTCAGCTCCCACGTACCGTTTTCGAGTTGCGACTGTATCTCCTGTTGTACGGCTTGCGCCCAATCTGCTGCATCTGGTGCCGCCATGGCCTCCTTTTACGACGTCGGCTCATCAGAGTCTACTACAACTGTGACGTTCATCTGGTCTGGTTTCTGGAGCATCCAAAAATGCCCGTGCTCACCAGGCTTGTTGCGCACCCTGAGAGGGTACCTACGACCTGGTGCTGGAGCGTTAGCAAGCGGCTGACGCGGTGCTGCCGGCACAACTGCTCCTATTGATGGTGGTGCATCTTCTTCCTCTGCTTCTGCCGATGAGGCCGCTGTATCTGCTACATCAAACATGGGAGAATAGAGGGGTTCTCCCACTATCACAATAGAGGAAGGATCAGGAGAGACGGGGTCAGGGAGAATGTCTGCTCCCACTGCCTCGTCAGCTGCTGCTTCTACTGCCTCTTCACAGACAATGTTGGTGTTGATGACGTTGTTCTCGTTCAAGACGACATCCCTAGAGATGATGATATGGCCTGTATCCCTCTCGTAGAGGCGATACGCCTTGCTTGCCACGTCGTAGCCAATCATCAGCATCTGCGCGCTCTTCACATCCCACTTTTGCCGTTTCTCCTTTGGCACGTGCATGTGCGCCAAGCTGCCAAACGCGCGAAGATGACCCACGCTCGGCTTCTTGCCGAACCACGCCTCGTAAGGCGTCATCTGCTCCAGAGCCTTAGTTGGACAGCGGTTCTTGATGTACACTGCAGTGCTCACTGCTTCGGCCCAAACGTCGTAGGTGAGCCGAGTCGCGTGCAGCATGGAGCGCGCCGACTCAACGATAGTGCGGTTGGCACATTCTGCTACGCCGTTCTGCTGCGGCGAGTATGGCGTGGTGCGCTGCGCCTTGATGCCTGCTCCTGCGAGGAAATCCTGGAACTCCTTGCTCAGGTACCCTCCACCGCGGTCACTGCGCAGCGCCTTGACTTTCTTGCCAGTCTGGTTCTCCACCATGGCCTTGAACTCCTTGAACCTGTCAAAGCATTGGTCCTTGGAGGAAAGGAAGTACACAGCAGTGTAACGGCTGAAATCATCAATGAAGGTAAGAAAACACCTAGAGCCTCCAAAGCTCTGGGTCTGCATCGGGCCACACAAGTCTGTGTGGACCAGCTCTAGCACCTCCTTCGCGCGCTCTCCTGCTCCAGAGA
Source organism: Penium margaritaceum (assembly GCA_023375785.1). Classification (NCBI taxonomy): domain Eukaryota; kingdom Viridiplantae; phylum Streptophyta; class Zygnematophyceae; order Desmidiales; family Peniaceae; genus Penium; species Penium margaritaceum. Next base: position 40,193 of record SZWC01004987.1, read on the forward strand.
ATGCCTCGCGATGTTGCTTCCCCTCCAAATAGCCGATGCACAACTGCTGCTCAAAGTTAGAGATGGTGGGTAAGTCACGCACCATCTGCTTCGTTTGAAGTTGTTGTAAGGCACGCATGCCGATGTGGCCGTAGCGCGCATGCCATATTTCGCCATCTGTGGCCTGCACCACTACTGCAAGGCTCTGCTCACGCGAGATCTTGGTTGTCCCCAGCAGGCGGTACATATCGCCTTCTTTCACCGACCTGGTCAACTCCTCTCCTGTTTCCTTGTCGAGGACGTAGCCATACTCATCGTCAAAGACGACGCGCAGTCCTGTGTTGGTGAGAAAGGACACTGAGAAAAGGTTGAACGCAGCATCAGGCACATACAGCACGCCATGGAACACTCCAACTTCAATGCCACACGAGGTCTCCAACCACATCTCCACAATCCCAATCCCCTCAACATACACCACCCGATCATCACCCAAAGCAATCGGACGGGGGGGGATGGAGAGCAGCTGCGTAAACCACTCCTTGTGGTGCGTCAGACTCTTGGTACACCTCGAGTCCTTGTACCACGCCAGATCCGCCTTTTCCTTCTGCGATATGTCAAACTTAAAGAGGCGGTCGCGCACCTCCTTGGTGACGTTCATGTTGCCAAAATGGCGCACGCCAGTCTGGTTCTGCTGTTGTTGCTGCTGTTGCTGCTGACGTTGCTGCGAGTGCTGCTGCTGTTGCCTTGGAGACTGTTGCTTTTGCTACTACTGTTTCTCCTTCTGGTCCCTCTTGAACTTGAAACACTCTTTCTTGTAGTGCCCCTCTTTTTGGCAATAGTGGCACTTGCCTTTCTTCTTGCCTCTCTGTTGCCCGGACTGCTGCTGGTGCTGGTTGCGTGAGCCCATGGCCATGAAAGCTACTTCACTACTACTGTTGCCGCCATTGTGCTTTACTACATTGCGACGCAGTTCTACCTGCACCAGGTGCGTGTAGATGAAGTCAAGGTCGAGAGTCGGCTGGCACTCCAACGTCTCTCGCACCGTGTCATAGCTCGTTGGGAGTCCCCTCAGCAAGAGGAGGACGAAGCGCGTGTCTTCAACACGGTTGCCGGCCGCTTTCAGCTGCTTCGCCAGCTCCTTTGCCCTGTCCAAGTACGCCTCCATCCCTTCGCCACCCTGCATTTTCAACGCCATCATCTTCTCCTCCAAAAGCATGAGGAATGCAGGATCCTTGCTCTCATACTTCTTGCACAACGTGTCCCACCCCTCTTTTGCAGTAGCCTTGTCACTCACGTACTGAAGATGCGGGTTGGAGATGGTGTTGACAAGCAGCCTGTAGGCCTGCCTGTCCTTCTTCTTCCACTCCTCATATGCCGC
>SZWC01004987.1:94116-119329 GCA_023375785.1 Penium margaritaceum
TGACCAGGGCCAACTCAGATTCATCAGAGATCTCTTCTGTGTGATGATTGAGTGCAGCAATTCTGGCAGACCTGCGTGGAGGTGGTTGAGGGCCAGTAACTGGAGCAGGTGCTGCAGGTGCACCTTGGTAAACTGTTGTGCTTGGAACATGTTCATGAGGATTGATAGGGACCAGAACACCTTCATGTTCATCTGGAGTCGTGTCCATGGAGAATTTCTGCAGAGCATTGATGTCAGTGGCAGGTTCAAGCTGATGGGACATGACAGTGAGTGTGGTGTTAGAGAGTGTGCCACTGTTGAAAAATTGCTCATCAAATTCCACTGATCTGCTTCGGAAAACACTTTTGGTAGCTGGGTCCCATAGTCTGTAGGCATTGCCCCCATCCTCAAATCCCATGAGGAGGCACTTGCGGTTGTGGGCCTCAAGCTTGGTGCGTTCATCGGCTGGTATCCAGGCATAGGCTGTGCACCCAAATATCCTTATGTATCCAAACGCTGGTCTATGACCAGTCCATGCTTGGAATGGAGTGGTGCACCCAGCAGGAAGTTTCTTGTACGGGAGCCTGTTGGTAAGGTATGCTGCTGTGGAGATAGCTTCAGCCCAGAAGAGGGTTGGTAGGTTCGCAGTGTGTAGCATTGTGCGAGCGCGTTCAAGTAGAGTCCTGTTCATCCTCTCAGCCTAACCAGTTTGTTCTGGGGTCTTTGGAACAGTTGTCTGGTGGATAATACCCTTGAGAGCATAGAACTGCTTCAGGGTGTGGTTGACAAATTCACCACCATTGTCAGTCTTGATCTTCTTCACTGTGAGATCTGTTTGATTCTCAATCATTCGAATCCATGTCTGAATGATGTCAGGAGCTTCANCTGCTTCCCTGAATGTGAAGGTTCCTTGATACAACACAGGTCCATGTGAAGAAGCTCCAGTTTCTTGGTAGTAGCAACTGTTGGGTAGGTGTTGAAGGGGTGCTTGTGTTGTTTCCCTGCCAAGCAGTCTGCACATGGAGGTCTGGAATTGTCAGAGGTCAGATTTGATGGGAAATCATGGGCTCCTTGCTGAGAGGACATTTTTGCAATGGAGCTGTAGTTGAGGTGCGCTAGTCGTTTGTGCCAGAGTTCAGCTGATGTGAGGACGTTTGTCTTGTTGATTTGATCTGGAGCTGATGGGACATGAGGCCCAGTGTCTTCACTTGCAGCAAAGGCCATCTCTGGTACACCACCTGGGGCAGTTGCTGGTTGAGTATTCAAAATTGTTAGCTTGCCCTCCCTGCGAGCTACTCCTGCAATCTGATTTGTTGGAGACATGATCTTGCATGTCTTGTCAGTGTCAAAAATTACGCGTAGTCCTTTATCATTCAGTCTGGATACTGAGAGTAAGTTTGCGGCCAAGCCGGGTACATAGAGAACATTTTCAAAGATTCTTGTGACAGTCTTTCCCTCAAGTTCAATCCCCACTCTGATGGTTCCAATCCCAAAGGCAGGTGTTGTTCGTCCATCTCCAACACGGACTGGTCTTGGTGGGTGCAGCTCTTTGTAATCCACATACCAATCCTTGTTGCAGGTCATGTGTTTGGTGCACCCTGAATCAATGATCCACGCCATAACTCCTGCCATTAGTAGAAACGCATTATGGATGGAGCAGAACGCCATTTCATCCATGATGTATTTGCTGGTTCCACTGGTTGAAGGTGTGATTGTTGGTTCTGTGCCAGTAGATGAGTATTTGATGTGTGTAGACTCAGTTGGAGCTGAAAAACCAGCTTCTTCCAATGCATGTTGTTGCTGTTCCATCATGATTTCCTGCATCTGTGCTTGTTCCATCTGCATGAGAGTGAGGTCAGAGTTAAGATCTGTAGGGTCAGAAGAAGTGTGGGTGGATGTGTCAGGTGCTGGCGGTTGGATGGCGGAGAGTAGTTCAGCTGCAAGTGCTGACGCTTGGTTTTGTACTTCTTCTGAAACGTGTGCCTTCTGATAACCATGGTTGGATTTTGGCTTCTTCAGCGGACAATATCGGTTGATGTGTCCCTTCTGATGGCAATCCCAGCAGATTGCATTTGCATATCTGTCAAGAGAGGGTCCTTGGCCATGTCTTCCAATCCTGCTAGGAGAGGCATTGCTTGGTCTGGTAAAGTTCCTGCCGTTGTTGTAGTGCAGGTCTTGATGATTGTTGGGAAGGTTTCCTTGACCATGTCTCCTGTTGCCATAGGTCTCAAACTTCTTGAACCGTTGAGAGCCTGGATTTTGATACATGTTGTAGAGTGCAACATCTCCTCCTCCAGCTTTGCGAAATTTTTCTTCAGCAATCATGAGGGCTTTGCATGCTTTATCAAGTGTCAGAACATCCGTGTTGGTCGTCCTTGTTGCAGCAGCAGTTGCTGCAGCGATAGCATTAGCAGTGGCTTCCTGATCAGCTGCTCCATTCTGCACCATTGTAGCAAGGGCTCCCATGCCAGCTTTCAACGCATTGATTTCATCTTGAAAAGGCCTTGACTGCTCCTTGAGTTCAGTCATTCTGTCAACTGTATCTTTGAATCTGGGAGGTAGACCACGAAATAATGTTAGTACCATGGTCCTCTCTGAAATAGGTTCACCAATTGCCTTGATCCGGTTCCCAAGAGTCTTGAGGTGTGCAATATGATCTTCAAGTTTTGTCTCCATCTCCATCTTCAGGCCATGAAACTCTGTCAGAAGGTTGGCAAGCTCAGTGTCTGTTGTTTTGTTGTAGCGGCCATACAAAGCTTTCCAAGCCACTCGTCGATTGAGATCAGGGTTGTTGTCTCTGATCAGAAACTTGAGTCTTTCGTTCAGTTGCATGGCAAGGAGAGAAAAAGCTTGATCACATCGTCGTTGCCAGTGCAATCTTTGCTCAGCTGTTGCGGCGGGATCAAGTGTCTCTGTTGCAGGATCTGACACCACTCCCCATAGTCCCTTGTTGAGATACAGCAGTTGCATGTTAAACGCAAAGGTGTGGTAGTCGTCCCCATCGAATGGGGGAATCTTGAAGTTTCCATCCTGAACTGTGGCCATGGTTGCCACAGATAATGAATCTCATTTGTCACTGTTGTTCGGATGTCATGAGATGTCAATCTGCACTGAGGAGATTTCAACTGATACTGTTGAAGCTTGAAATACGCAGCCCTGCTCTGATACCAAATGTAAAAAGTTGCAACCCAGGAATATCTTCTGCTTTCATGCAACAACAGATATTCACAGCTTAGAGCACAAAAGTAGTGCAGTGGAGAATACCAGCTCCACCTATCTCACACTTTCATCCCTCTTCCAGACATTAACTCAGTAGAAATGCACTGAGATTCAAGAGGGGACTTTGCTGAATCCAGAGCTTCAAATCTCACTTGAAATGGTCAAGAAACGAGTACAAACAAAGCTAAAGAAGTCTAACATGCAAGACTGGACTAAGTACTAGTTCTACCTCCTACGTTCTGTCCCTGGTCCCTGCACTTGGTAATCTAGAAAAAATGCAATGGTTGCAAAATAGACCTTACACTATCGTTCGGTCTGTAGGGTTATTCTGTAGCAATGGTTGTTCTGGAGCCAGTACTACCCGTCAGTATCCACTAAGTCCTCAGTGAGACAATCCCTTGTAGGCCCGTAGCCGCACAAGGTGTTTGAGCTGGGACTTGGGAGGACGGGAGTTGGATTTGTATCTTTTGGACTCCGGTGTCTCTTTCAAGAGAGAACTCGGGTCTGTTGGGTTACAATCCAATAGTAGCTCGGTTGCTGTGTGCCGTAACTACCATTTGATGGTGAACCCATCTGTAGGACAATTTTTTGTCCAGCCAATTACGTGGAGCGTTAGGTCTCATCTGCTGATGGACATCAGCAGGCCAACTGCCAAACTTTGGAAGTTGTCAGCAACAAAAATGTTTGCACTGTCAGCAAGGCCCATGATGCACCCTAGGCATGCTAGACAAGCTCATCAAGTTCACACTACTGCTTTTCAAAGTAGCAGGGTGAACAAGCTATCATGGCTGTTGACACTGATAAAAAAGCAAGTGGAACTTTGATTCCACTACGCGAGTCAGCACATCTCAATTTCGATTGAGAGTGGATGTTGTTGGCAAGCCTGTAGTACAAGCCAACGTTAGGCAGTCCAACTTTATGTAAGGGAGGGTGGGTCGGTATTGACATGCCCTTGCACATTGGTAGCCGGTTGCCAACAAGACGTATGCCAGAGTAGTATGGTTTGTACCGCTGCTGGCGACATATGGGGAGTGTACGCCGGTGCTAGCAAAGACAACAGGGCGTGCATTGCTGCTGGCGATGCAAGAGTAGCCTCTGCCGCTGCTGGCAATGCTGACAAGGCATGTGCCACCAGCACGGCTTGTGCTGCCGCTATCAACTCAAGCAGGGTGCTCGCTGCTCGTGGAAGAGTCAGCCAAGTGTCTGTTGCTCCTCGCGGTGCCAAAGCAGCCCTTCCCGGTGTTGGCAACGCCGCAGCGCATCTGCTGCTACTGGAAGTGCCAGTAGTTACAAACCCCCTAGTTACACTGGGGGTTTGGGTTTTATTTCTTTTACTTGCCTGGGCATCTGACGACATAAGAGCGATGCCCATGTTTGTTGTTCTTCGAGCAAAAACGGGCACGGCATTAATGTATTTCGGATGGGCAGAAATGCTCCGGGGCCCATGGTTTCGGTCGTTATATCCGTGGTATCCATAGTTGAAAACGAACCGACAGCGGTGTCCAGAGTCGAAAACGAAAAGACGACGTTGTCCATAGTCAAAAACGGCATGAAAGCAGTGCCCATGTTTCTCGTCGTGCGAGCAAAAACGGAGGAAAAAGACAAATATACCCACGCCCTCTAAGTCGGACCTCACCGACTTCGAGGGCAAAGTGGGCGACGCTGACATTGGCATTTCTGATGTCAGAAGTAACCCTGTCGCAAGTTTTGGAGGTCGCAAGTGCGAAGTCCAAAACTCGCGACAGGGTACGCCGCATCTCGCAACCCCCCCCCCCCCCCCCCCCCAATAACTGACAAAACTCCTAGTTACACTGGGGGGTTTGGGTTTTCTTTTCCTACTTGCCTGGGCATCTGCCGGGTCCCGCGGTAGCGGGGGCCGGCAGATTCCCTTTCTTCCATCACATGTGCCCCGCATCTCACAAACCCCCCGTAATATCCGACAAACCCCCTAGTTTAACTAGGAGGATTGGGTTACATTTTTTCAATTGCCCAGACACCGCCCGGCCCCCGCGGTAGCGGGGCCCGGTAGATGCCCTTTCGTCCATCACAGCGTGCGCCAAATCCTACAAACGCCTCCAAACCAATGACAAAACCCCTAGTTTACATGGGGGGTTTGTCATGGTCATCGCAAGCTAGCATGGAGGTTTCGCCGTGAAACTCCTCCTGCGAGCTCGCGATGACCGGCGATGCTCAAAGTGAAAAATCATGTCAAATGTGATATATACATGAAATATGTATCAGCGGTGCCCATTTCCGCTCGCACGACGAAAACCATAGGCACCGCTGTCATGTCGTTTTCGACTATGGACAGCGCGGTCTTTCTGTGTTCGACTCTGGACACCGCCGTCAGTTCGTTTTTTACTATGGAAACCGCAGCTTTATGTGGTGAAACGATGGGTATATTATTACTCCGTCCTTAACGGATTCGACATAGATTTTGACTTTGAGGGCGAAGTCAAACTTCGCCCGTCATCACGAGCTCGTAGGAGGGGTTCGTCGGAGAAATCTCCCTGCGAGCTCGCGATGACCCTGAAAAACCCCCCATTTTAACTAGGGGGTTTGTCGAGGCTTTGAGGGGGGTTGTGAAATGTGGTGAACGCTGTGATAGTGGAAAGGGAATCTTCCGGGCCCTGCTACCGCGGGGCCCGGCAGATGCCGGAGCAAGCGAAAAAATAAACCCAAACCACCGGTTCAACTAGGGGGTTTGTCTGATCCTGGGGGAGGGGCTTTGCAAGATGCGGCGCTGAAAGCATTTTTTTGGTGAACCATGGGTTGTTTGTGTGCGATGAAAAGAAGAGTCCGGATTTTGAAGGGGCATATTTTCTCGATCGCAATGGAATGATGATTGCAATCATGACGGTCACATGACCCTCGTCGCCATGCTCAATCTGCAAAGTACGTCGTTGATGGAGCATGGCGAGGGAGGGTTGGATACCACGTTTCTTCTTTGTAAGAGATGGATATGCCATGTCAGAATTTGGACTCATAGATATGCCAGCTTACTAGTGCGCGCGGTGCGGGTATCTGAGCTATTAGGCCCCATCTTGAAATTCCCTGGCTAAATGACTCCTCAATTGATACGATGCCAACCAACCGTGAACCTTTTTGGGTTACGTAGTAAGAACAATTTGCTATAGGTGCCTAGTTCGGCCCCCCTATTGACGAGGTTTGTGTTCCATGGTCTTACATACTTGGCGTACACTAGTCCCTAATCTTTGCAAGTAGGCATTTCTATCATTACACAGATAGCCCACTGGATGTCAGGACCTCAATTCTCACCGCAACTGTCGAGGACAATTCCCCCAACTGTCCTCGTCCTCCGACAAACTTTCTCGCACTTTGTGAAAACTTCAACCACTTTCGAGAATCATCAACGGAAGTGTTACTACCTTTCGGTTTACTTCTTGTTGCATCGAGATGTATCAAGATTTATAAATATGCATCTCGCATCTTCTCCATCGATCTTCGAAGCCCCCTGAACCCGCAGCGGAGCTTCTTGATCCTACCACTCACGACGCGACTCCGCACGCGTCGTGAGTGGTAGGATCAAGAAGCGAGGGGTGGTTGCGCACCACCCCTCGCGTCAGCGAGGGCTGGCCGACGGCCAGCACTTTGCTGGCCGCCGGCGAGCTGGTTGCCGGCCGGCTCAACGGCCGGCGGCCGGCCAAGAAACCAGCCGGCTGCTGGCCGGCTAGACGGCCGGGGGCCGGCCAAGCAGTCGGCCGGCCACCAGCCGGCCAGCTGCGAGCTGCCAATCGCAGCCTTAGCCCTATCGGCGGCTGAGGGGCCACCAGGGCCTCAAGGGCAAGGCCTCGTGGCCTCGTGCCCTCGCCCCTCCCTCGCCCTCCTTGCAAACAAGCAAGCGAGGACAAGGGATAGGGGCAGTGAGGATGAGAGCGAGGAGCTAGGGGAGCGCACGAGAAAAGTTGTCGCAAAACCATCGATCATGCCTCGCAAGCGAAAATTTCGTGCCGACGCGTAAAAAACGAAACTCAAGTTTGATGAGGACGAACTACAAGTTTCAAAATGGGAAAACTCGTGCAAACTCACGAGTTTGAGGTAATACCTCTTCGTTTCAGACCCAGAATATGGGGTTGAGGTAAAAGCGGAAATGGGCCTCTAGAGACTTGAATTATTCAAGTCTCCCTGCACAAGGTCGTTGATGACGATTTCCCCCAAAATGACGCGGAGGGGAAAACCCCTCGAGCAAGCTCTGGACGCCTATCTGCGAACTCCGACAACGACCTAAGTGCAAGAGCTCAAGGTTCCGAGCCGTTATAGTGATATCAGAGCCAGACGACCCCCGCAACCAAGGGTTTGACGTAAACAGTGGCTACGTCCTATATAAAATGTCGCCAGCAGCTACAAACAACAGCAAAAATGTCAGAAGGGACTACGGCATGTACACTTCACAGATTGAAGTATTGTAAAGTGTGTTGGAGAGCTACAAAATAACTCTACTTGGTGGATCCTCTTCCTTCCAGTCCCTACTCACCTCTAGGGGGCTAGGAGGATTTTTGTGGGACGGGGTGGGAAGTTCCCACCTCCAAAAACCACCAAATGTTCCCCATTTTCAAGGCTCCTTCAAAACCTCTTCAACAAAGAATTGGGGAAGCTCCTTTTTCCAAGACCAGAGGCTTTCACAACCTGAGATGCCGAGGAAAATAGAAGGGACACCGCAAGGATTTTTTTGTTGGAGGCCTCTCTACCGCCTATGGGCACAAGGGAGCCGCCACGGAACGCAAGAGGTGTCAAAGAAGTGAAGAGGAGGCCAAAAAAGACAAGAAGTCAAGAATAAGACAAGTGGAAAGGAGGTGAAGGAGTTGTTAGGAATTTGTAGAAGTTCTCTCCAACTCATTGCACTTGTTTTGTGAGCGATACTCACATACCTTGTCGTTTTCTTGTATAGGAATTTTTTGTTTGCATATGTTCTAGGCCTTGCCAGTCGCCGTGCGTCGCGGCTTAGGAAGACTAGTTTAAAATTCCACGCTCTTGTGCCAACGTGGAAGCCTAGGAAAATGGAAACTAAAGTTAAAACTGCCTCACCGATCGTGAGAGCGAGACTTTAGGAGGCGATTCCTCCTCCAATTTGTGGGGTGATCCTCACATTAATCTTCACTTGCTAGTTGCACGGGCAATGAGATTACAAGTGCCAGACCGTCCAAGACCAACAAGGGCAAGGTGGTCACGGCCTCACCACACGCCCTCGGCTGACTCCATGTTTTGAGAGGTTTCACCACAAGCACGGTTGCCAAACCCAAGGCAACCGTACCTGCGAAGGCAACTGGCGCCAACCTCGGCAACACCGAGAAACGTGCGAAGGCCAAAAACTTACTCGACGAGCATGTCGAAGCGCGCGTGGACAACCCCCATGCAATAGACGACGCGCTGGAGGAGGATCACTCGGAGGGGGACCCCAAAGAAGAGCACGACACTGACGATGGAAAAGGCGATGAGGATCGAGATCATCGCAATCATCATGTGGCGAACTTGAGCCGATTGCTTAAGACGGGCAAGACGCTCGTTGAAAGCTGGCACATTGCTGAAAGCTGCCAACAGCAGCTAGGCTACCAAAAGCAACAAAGGCACCAAAAGCAGCCATGCGGGAAGCTCTCGCAAGAACAAGTCAGATGACGTCACCACGAAGGCAACTCAAGATGACAATCGCAGGCTTGCAAAGGCGGCGTGCTAACTCAAGATCACCACCGACGGTGGAGGTACGGTACCACTCAGAGGAGTGGGGCCGGATCCCCCATCCTACGATGTGGCCGCAATGGGGCAGAGCATCACCCACTCGAGCATCGTCGCTGACGACAGTCTCCTCTGGAAGGTGGGACTTCTTGGAGGCGTGTATGTGAACCGTAACCTACTATAGTGGGTAAAGGTACACGGACAATGCGAGGCCTTGGAGGCTATCGTCGATGCTCTAACGACATCAGAGCTGAAGTTCTCTTTCGCCAACCTGTTGGCACATGTAAGGCAGAGCATCACGGATCTAGATCATGATCGCCAGTTGAAGCACATGGTCGCTCATGAGGCAAGCCGCTGATGCAACGACCTTGACAAGGTATTGCAAAGTGTGATCTGGGTGTAGATGCAGCAGCAAGCGCAGCGTGCCGCAGCTGTTAATGCCACTGCTGGTGGTAGCAAAGACTTGCCTATCTCAACGACTTCGGACCTGGTCACGAACACATCCTTCCTCAATAGTGTGGAGATCTTTTGAAAGAGTATGAAGCTGAGCAACTGGTTGAATCGCATGGAGCACGTCTTACATATCCACAAGGCTCCACTTAGCCAGTGGGGCAACCTTCCCACGACGCGACTTGAAGATAAGCTCTTCAACTACCCTACTGCTCAAGAAATTCGACGATTTAGAATTGCCTAACTAAAAAATCCATGAATTAGATGAAAAATCGGCTTTACTATTGTTTTAGGAATCCGAATTGGACGAAAATGCATTTGACTCTTACCTTAAATTCGACCAATGGGCCAAGGTCAATTCCTCGAAAATTCAAGAATTTGACGAGTAATGGCGATGCACAAAAACGACGCGAGGACCACGTGCAAGTCGTGTCGGGTAGGTCAGTCATTTTGCACGGATCCCTTTTTGCGCCTATCCATTGTCCACTATCACGGCCCGCGATGGCTAACAGTTTTGGTCGATTTGAGCATGCAGCCTACATGCATGTAGACAGAGTGTCGCTAGCAGCGTCACAAATACTTCACACCGTTGGTGCACTGCGTCCACTGTCCATCATGGAGCGATTTTTTCAGGTGGTCAGTCCTGAGGAGCGTGTCCGTCGCTCGGATACGTAGCTTGGACGTGATATCCCCCCAAGAACAACTCCTGTCTACCGTCCAGTTAGTCGGCCCCGCAAGTCAGTCAGCATCACCTACGATGACTCTGAACTTCCACGTTCTCCCATACGAGGCGAGCGGGAGCCGTCTGCGTCAGCAAGCTGCTCCAGGCCTTCACCCTTGTCGCTACCGGTTGAAGCCAGTGAAGCTCCCAAGGCCAATGCAACTCCATCAATGTCATGGACGGCAGCCGATTCCAGCAAGGCTGCACGTCGCATTGCAAGGGAGCAGGAAACGCTGTGCAGGGCAACGCGTACCTCTATCGCGGTACCGGGGAAGATGCTGCACCCGTTGCCACGCCCGATCCCAAGGGCAAGGGAAAGGCCATGGAACAGCCACGGAAAAGAAAATAAACGCGTCCCTCTTGGCCAGCCCATTCGTGCAACTGGCCCCATCCGCATTGAAGAGCCCAAGGAACCGTGGGGCCCATGCAGCTACAGCGATAGCAAGAGCGACAGCAAAACTACGACGGACAGCAAGAGCGACAGCGACATCTCAAAAGCACAAGACAGTGACAACTCCACGGACACCGAGTGTCTGGAGCTCGTCCCTGTCAACCCCAACACGACGTCAGCAGATACAGGCAGCAGGAGAAGTGGACGCAAGTGCGGGGCGTATTGCGATTGGTTCACGTCTGGCCAATTTCCAACGATCTACCGAGCTGTCAAGGCGTAGAAGTCCATCTACGCTTCAGTGAAGCATTTGCAGCGAAGCTTCCGGACGCCGGACGGCATGTGCGTTTTTTGACCACTTGTCGCCATCAACCGTCGCCGGCTGGTTTGGCAGAAACAAGGTGCTAAAGAAGCAGTATGCATTGGCTACTGCGGTTGCCATGCGATGTGAGCCGGCACCACCAATCAACAACAAAAAACAAGTGCATGGCAGCCGGGGCAAGCGAGCTTTCCTTGCTGACCGTCCAAACCTCATCAATGCCATCAAACGGGTGCTCCAGACAGCACGTGTCACAGGGACGCCCATGAACAGCAAGTCCATGCGTCGCGAGATCCGCATGGCAATTGCACAGCATGCGCCAGACGATCTCGCGGCCATGGGCGATTGTGCCTTCAGCCGTTCATGGGTCTGTCGCTTTGCCAGGGACCACATGGCATGGTCGTGGCATGCAGAGACCACCGCGTCACAAAAAGTGCTAGACAACTGGCAGGAGAAGGTGGAGCACTTTCTGATGCATGCAGCATCACTATTGTCGCACCACAAAATTAAGCCTGCTGTCGTCATCAACGCAGATCATATGACCATACAACTCGTACCCGTTCCAGACCACATGTACGCACCCAAGGGTGTTGATGACGTGTGCATAACTGGGTTTGACGACAAACGTGCACTGAAATTGCTGGTGACATCATCATATGCCGGCGACTTTTTTCCTATGTAGGTCATCTATGGCGGCAAGTCCTCACCTTGCATGCCAAAGGGGGTCTATGCCCGTGAGCTCGTAGATTGTGGGTGGAATTTGACACACACCCCAAACCACTGGGCCAACACAAGGACAACCATGCAGTGGGTCTGCACCATAGTCTAGCCGTACTACGAGCAAAAGTGTAAGGCGTGTGGTTTGGCACCGGGAGTCGTGCACGTGCTTCTGGTGCTTGATGCTTTGCGCCCGCATTACAGTGCGAGTTTTCGCCTTTGGCTAGGAAACAACTACCCGCACATGCACCCGGTGTACGTGCCGGCTGGCTGTACCCCCAAGGCACAGCCAGCCGACATAGGCATCATCGCCCCATTCAAGAAACATGTAGAGGACCAGTTTGCCATGTGGGCAATTGACAAGGCGCGTGCCGGGGACACCCTCAAGCTTGGCATGGGTGTTGTGAAGGAAGCATCATGCAAGTGGTTCATGATGGCATGGCAGCACGTGGAAAACCATGGTGACATCGTTAGGAATGCATGGGCTAGAGCAGGATTTGGCAAGGTCTTCCAAGATGACTTCCAGCGCCATGCAAATGGAATGTATGGACACGTGATGTTTGACGATGAAGGTATTGAGGAGGAGGATGAGGTGATGTGATTTGTACTTTGAACATTTCTATGTTATGAGCAGCCTACTTTGTCTCCATCTCCCTCTTTGCAATGTCTCAATCAATGTGGCCCATGATAATTGTAGGAAAAAATGAGAGGAACCACTTGCATCCTTCGTCCAAACAATGTGAAAAAAACTAGGATGTAAAAATTGAGCTAGCATTTTGTGCACCATGAATTGAACGAATGCACATTGTGATTATTTATGTTGCAGTTTGAATTCATTTAACAAATTGTTTGACAGATTTCAACGACAACAAAAAAAAATCGAATACATCGATCAGTAGGGTATCTGGTCAAGGAATGGACTGCACAACAACCGCACGTCAAGTGGCAGCCCATGCCATGGGAGGCCTTTTGCGCGATCATGCATAAGAACTGCACCCATTGTGAGGAGGCGCAGCGCACCTTTTACAAAATCAAGGACTTCAGGCAGCAGGGTAGCTCGCTCAAAGCCTACTTGTGCGAGTTCACTGTACTCGTGGAGGAAGCCGAAAGCTTCACTGAGGGCGATGGAACAAAGACCTTCAAGTACTCAGAGTGCATGCTCCTGGAGTACTTGCGTGATGGATTTGCCAAATAGAAGCTGCAGGATAAGACCACCACAACGGAAACCGGCCAACCTTGGACAAGGTGGAGGGTGTTATAGGACTACATCAGTGAGGCGTATTTGGCAAACCCCAAGCACTACTCAGACGCACGGCCGAACGGGCGTGCACATCAAGGCCCCGACATGCGCATGGACGCTGTGGGGGCTGGAGGAGAAGTCAGGCAGCGGGACGGGGCCAAGGGAAAGCAGCCTGCAAACCCTCCAAACAAGAAGACTGGCGGGCACAAGACCCCAAACCATAAGTGCAGCCGCGACAATGACGAGCTATAGGTGGTGCGTGAGCTTCGCAACACAAAATTTCGTGAAGGACTTTGTCACAACTGTATGCAGCCTGGTCACTTTAGGGCTCAGTGCCCTGAAGGTGCTGGTGGTAGGCAAGAGCTTGTGGTGTTAGGCGCAGTAGCAGTACCTCGTGGGGAGGGTGCAGTAGAAGGCCGCGGACAGGGCCGTGGGCAGGGTTGCGGTCGCGGCAATGGGCCTGGCCATGGTAACGGACAAGGCCGTGGGGCGGGTTTTCCCCATCCTGAGTGACGTTAGTGGGGACCAATCAAGGTTAACACTGGATCAGGAGTGTGGGTTCATGTTTTGAAACAAGGATGTTAACAATTTGAGTTTTTAACGAGTTCAAACTTCTCTATTATTTTCTCCCCTCTTGTTGAAGCTTATTCTACACTTGCTGACCGTCATTGTCCACTAAACCTTGCATCCTTGGATGAGATGCGTGATCGGACATGCTTAGTGGTGGCAAAACAAACCACTATGCGGGACTTGTGTAATGCGGTGATTAAGCAAACACCCTCAAAGCAATGAGTTCAATCACGTTTACAGTACCTTTGGTCGACGACTTCAACCTGGTCATATTGAAAGACTGGAAGGTGCTAGCCAAATATACACGTGTCCAAAAGATGTGGACATGAGTAGGTGAATCATGGGAGCTGTGGCGTCCGCCCTCTAGATTATGTGTTTATCACAAAATCTATCAACGAGCTCGTTCACTCGGAAAAGTGGAGGCAATATGGCAATGCAATTCAAAAGACACCTAGCTTGTGCTCCCATGAACGTACTTGCTGACACTGGAGGAGATGACTCATTTTTGGCCTTGGCTTTATCCGACATGTTGGCTCGAATCACGAGCCATTGAATGGCTCAGTTGTTGTCCGTGACAACTATACGGTACCCATGATCGGTACTTGTAAAGCAAAAATTAGTGTTCAAGGGTACCCGCAGAGTGTCACGTTGAGGGTACTCAACCTTCTTGACCCGTTTGACTTGGTACTAGGCGATCCTTGGTTCCACAAAAACAAGGCTCTAATGTGCTTTGAATCAATGTATTTGATTTTATGAAAAGGATAACGTCGCTTTACGTTGATTCCAATTACGAAATTGTCGCCAACCCAATGCAAAGTCCATTCCAGTTTGTCTGCGATGCAAGTCAAGAGATGTATTCGACAAGGTTGTCGATACTTCTTGGCTCAGCTGTAGAAAGTGGAGGACGACGTGAAGGAAGACATGCCACAAGATATCAAATCTCTATTGGTGGAGTTCTCGGATGTATTCCAAGACCCACTGACTGGACTTCCACCAGAAAGACACATGGACCACACGATTCCGCTGCAACTGGAGGCTACTCCTCTATTTTGACCCATGTATCACCTTAGTCGAGTGGAAAGGCGAGAGGTTGAATGCCAAATCAAAGAGTATCTTGCAAAAGGGTGGATTGAGCCAAGTAGCTTGCCGGGTGGTGCATCGATCCTTCTTGTGAACAAAAAGCATGGTGGTTTACGCATGTGCATAGACTATCGTGTGCTGAACAAGTTGAAGGTGAAAAATGGACTCCCTTTACCGCGGATTGAGGACCTGATTGACCAACTCCAAGGGGCAAAAACATTCTCATCCTTGGATTTGTCTCCAGGGTACTTTCAAATCCGCATCACGAAAGATGATGTGCCCAAAACTGTGTTTCAAATGTACATGAGACACTATCACTTCCGCATGTTATGCTTTGGGCTAACGAGCGCCCCGGCAACCTTCCAAAGAGACATGAAGAGAACGTTCGCCAAACAATTCAATCAGTTTGTCCTGGTTTACCTGGATGACATCCTGGTTTTCTCTAAATCCATGGAGGAGAACATAGAACATCTACACAAAGTTCTCACGATCCTTTGGGAACACAAGTTCTACGCAAAATTGATCAAGTGCAAGTTTGTACAAGATGAGCTCGAATACCTTGGGCACATTGTCGGCAAGGATGGTATCCGTGTCGACCCACGAAAGGTCCAAGCCGTGGTGGACTGGCCACGCTCGGAAAATGTTGGCCAGATTCGGTCTTTCTTGGGCCTTGCAAACTACTTTCGACCATTCATGCAAGGTTATTCGACCCTGATAGCACTTCTAACTAGGCTGACGCAAAAAGACGTGCGTTGGGAATGGAAACATGATTGCAAGAACGGCTTTCTCAAAGCCAAAGAGCTTCTATCCACGACGCCTGTCCTAGCTTTCCCAAATCCATCATAACCGTGGGAGGTTTGATGTGATGCATTGGTAGTAGGTCTCAACTGTCCTCATGCAGAATGGTCACCTAGTTGCGTATGAGAGCCGGAATCTCATCCTCGCGAAAACGCGATACATGACTTGGGATCAAGATCTCCTTGTGGTAGTACACACTTTCAAGATGTGGCATTGCTACCTCGAGGGTGCCAAAGGGGGTGCGACGGTCATGACCGACCATAACCCATTGGTGTTTTCCCAAACCAATCCAAACATATCAAGAAGATAGGCGCGTTGGAGAGAATACCTGAGGCGATTCTCGTTCACATGGGAGTATCGGCCAGGATGCATCAATGTGGCCGATCTATTAAGCCGGCAGCTAGTGGAAGTCAAAGAAAACACCAAGGTCGGTGGGTGTTTTATGGCCATTGCAACAGTATCCGTGTAAACACTAGAGTCCCCTTGCACCCTGTAAGAACCACCTCGAGAGATTATCTACTATAATGGTTTTGTCAATAGAATCCGAATGGGATATTGTGTGGATTCTCGATTTCAAGAATCTCAAAACCTAGACATGTATGGATTGGTGGAAGTAGCAAGAATCTATTTGCACGGAGAACAAGTTGTTGTCCCAGACTCATAAGACCTTCGAGTGAAGATTATCTCCTAGTTCCATGACCCGCCGGTCGCAAGTCATGTGGGACCTCCAAAGACCAGACAAGCACTCTCGAACCACTATTGGTGGCTAGGATGGAGTGTTGATGTCCGTGAGCATTGTATGACATGTGACCTATGTCTTTGAAATAAGGCTAGTAACAAGAAGCCTGCTGGACTTCTCCAACAGCTTCCCATTCCTGGGACTCCATGGATGTGCGTCAACGTGGACTTCATTACTGTTCTTCTGAACATGGCCTGTGGCCACGATGTAATACCGGTGGTTGTGGATCTTTTGACAAAGATGACGCACTTCATACCTACAACCACTGATGTGAACACAGAGGAGACTGCTCGTATCCTCTTTGAGGGTGTTGTAAAGTACCACGGCTTGCCGTTGCACATTATCTCGTATCAATATCAAACATTTGCTAGTAAGTTCTGGCCAAAGATGCAGGAGTACTTTGATAGCAAGTAAACAATATTGACAGCGTTTTACCCTCAAATTGACGGAAAAACAGAGCGCATGAACCACACTTTGCAACAAATGTTTCGCATGTACATGGATCCTGCCATGAATGACTGGGACAAATTCCTTGCACCAACAGAGTTTGTAGTGAATAACTAGGTGAACGAGTCTACACAGTCCACACCGTTTGTGTTGAACAGTGGTTGGCATCGATTGGTGCCCTCTTCATTGGTGAAGAGTTGGAGTACAGGAGGACAGGTTCCTTTCACTGAAGCCTTTGCCGAACACATAGATTCCTTGTTTTAGGAGGCGAAGGGTCACTTTCAAGCTGCTCGCCAATGATAGAAGGCGTATGCCAACAAAAGTCACCGTGAGGTCTCGTTTGACATCGGTGACCAAGTGCTTCTTTGGTCTAAGAATCTTCGGTTGAAGTCCCTAGGGATGCAAAAACTTCTACCGATGTGGATTGGGCCATTTTCCATCGTCGTAGGCATCGGGCCAGTGGCATACCGTTTGCTGCTTCCACCGAGTGTGAAGATACATGACGTGTTTCATATGAACCTCTTGGCTCCATACACAGCTGAGGAAACCGTTCAGCCACCATTGGCAGTCCTTGCTGCCAACGGCCAATACGAGGTTCATCGCCTACTTCAGCATCAAGAGCGTGCCCTCCGGTTGTGGGTTCTTGGGGAATACCTTATTCATTAGGCCGGGTGTGGACCTGAACATAACTCATGCCAAATCTCGGTTGTCCACAAGGGTGGTCAACGAGTATTGGAGCGAGCTGGCAGCTTGCACAAAGTGACGTGTGTCGGGGTGCACCACCAAAAAGTAGAAAAAGTGAACAACATTCCCGCAGGGTGGCATTCATGGACTGCAACCATAGGAGGTTGGTGACGCCCAACATGGTTGTCGCGCGGTTGCTCCAGCCTAAAGGGGGGAGGCCGCTAGTGGTGCTGACCAAAGAGCTGCAAGTTAGCTCCAAGTGCCATGCACATGTTCATGTTTAGCTGGTGATTATAATCATTGTTTTTCTTTCACAATGCTGATGAATCACTAACTGACAATCTTGCTTGTTGTTCATGAACTGAGACGTTTTATAATAAGTGGAGAGGAATGTAGCAAGAGGGGTGGTTACGCACCACCTGTCGCGTCAGCAAGGGCTGGCCAGCGGCCAGCACTTCGCTAGCCACCGGCTTGCTGGCTGTTGGCCGGCTGGACGGCATGTGGTCGGCCAAGCAACCGGCCGGCCAGTAGCCGGCCTGCCGTCATCCGCCGATCCAGCTGAGGCCGCGATCGACGGCCGAGGGACCACGAGGGCATCGAGGGCGAGGCCTCGTGGCCTTGTACCCTCGCCCCCCCTTGCCCTACTTGCAAATGAGCAAGCCAGGACGAGGGATATGGAGAGTGAGGGTGAGAGCGAGGAGCGAGAGGAGCGTACCAAAAAAGTTGGTGCAAAACCGTTGATCGTGCCTCGCATGTGACGATTTTATGCCAACACATAGAAAACAAAACTCAAGTTTAATTAGGACAAACTACGAGTTTCAAAACGGGAAAACTCGTGCGAACTTTTGAGTTTGAGGTAATACCCCCTCATTTCCGACCTGGAACGAGAAGGTGAGGTAAAAGCGGAAATGGGCCTCTAGAGACTTTAATCATTCAAGTCTCTTCGCACAAGGTCATTGATGACGATTGCCCCCAGAGTAACGTGGAGGGAAAAGCCCCTCAAGCGAACTCTAGACGCCATTCTACAAACTCCGACGACGACCTAAGTGCAGGAGCTGGAGGTTCTGACCCGTTACACCGCAACTCGCATTTCATAGTTCTTGGACCCGCATCTCCCCGTACCGTCCCTGGCTACTGCGCAACTCGCTGTTGCACCGCAAAATTCCATTGCACAACCCCACTGAGAAGATGTGTGGAAGCTTCCTAGCAACACAGCCATTGACTAGGCGTCAGTGCCTGGTCAGACAATGACGACAGTCACAAGTCGTGCACACAACCGCAAGGGTCTGGCTAGGAGACACAAGGCAAAGTGTCAGAATGCTTCACTAGCATTTGTAGAGAGAAATGACAAATGACAGGTCCATGGCATAAGTATCTGCCGCGGCGCACGGCGGGTGTTGCACGCAGCAGTGCAAGATCTAGCCTAAAAACCGGCCCAAAACAACTGTTTTGGCCGTAACTCTGCGCAGACATGTCAGAATGCTACGCCGTCTGAACCTAGACGTGCATAATCAAAAGCTGGATGCTACGACTGGTAATATGCATGCATCAGGTATCAAGAAGTGGACACACAATACAAAAACATGCAAATCAGGCACATGGCGAGTCCACCGATAAACTCCTGTGTGCTGTAGAAAAAATGCAGCAGGTCACGGGTTGCGTCCGGAGCTCTGGACCGGTCGTCGGTCAGCTCGAGGATGGTGATCCGCCACCAGATGACGCACTGGTGCCTCCAGGGCCCGCATCAAGGATCTGCACGGGTATGGATACGGCCGAGAGGTCACAATAAACTGTACAGGTCGACAGGAACGTCACAAATCACAACACTCCCCCATGACCCGATGGTACGCATGTCCATACACGTGCAGCACTGAGAGAAGTACGAAAACAAGTGCGATGACAAATGTGACACGGACACGGACACACCCCACACTCAACCACTCTCAGGCAAGGGGCGAAGTCCAACGGAACGAATGGCCACCAGGAACTTTCCGTGTGCTAGTGCCTTTGTCGAGAAGTCAGCACGCTGCATGTCAGTGCCAACCCAAATGACGGAGATCATGTATCGCTCCACCAGATCACGCATGAAGTGGTGCTCGACCGCAATGTGCTTTGTGTGAGCATGAAACACACCAAAGTTCTCTGCAATGGCAAGAGCACTTTGGTTGTCGCAACGAAGCATGATAGCGGGTACTGACTGGCTAAGCTCATGGAACAGGCGCTGCAGCCATACCGCCTCAACAGCCCTTGCACCCAGAGCAACGTACTCTGCCTCCGATGAGCTACGTGCAATGCAGTCCTGCTTCCCGCTGCGCCAGAACACAGTGGTCCCACTGAGCAGGAACACGTAACCGGTGCTACTACGTCCATCTGGGCTCCAGGCCCAGTCACCGTCGGTGTAGCCGTCAAGGACCTACAAAGACTGCCGGCGAAAGCAGAGTCCGAGGTACGGCATGGAGACCACATACCGCACCACTCGCACAGCGCGTAAAAGGCTCTAGCGCGTGGAGCCTGCAAAAACTGGGCAAGGAGGTTGACGGTAAATGCGATATCAAGACGTTTGGTAGTGGCCAGGTACATCAAAGATCCGATGAGACAGAGGTACAAGGTCACATCCACTGTCTCGCCCAGCTGTGTGGGATCCTCCACCTTCAGGGGGTCTTGCCCATCAGGTGTGAGAGGTGTGGAGGCCGTGGGCACTGTGCTAAGGAGGTCACTGAAGCGCCCCCCCATAACTCGTGCGTATCGCGCCTGATGCAGTAGTAGAGTACGACGTCTGTGGTCTCGCACGATCTCCATGCCAAGAAACATCACTGCAGGACCAAGGTCCTTCATCCTACAGGAAGTCTGGAGGAAAACCTTGGCCTCCTTCACGGCCTACAATGATGGAGACACAATCAAGAGATCATTGACATAGACCAGGATGGCGGTGATCCGCTCAGGCGTCTGTTGGATGAAGAGAGAGGGATCTGCCTCACTCTGTACATATCCCGCACGAGTCAGGGTGCCAATGATCTCCTGGTTCCAACAGCAAGGAGACTGCTGCTTGAGACTGTACAAGGACTTGCACAAACGCCAGACCTTGTCACTGTCCTCAAAGCCGGGCGGCTGAGCCACATAGATCTCCTCATCCAGAGAGCCATGGAGGAACACATTGTTCACATCCATCTGGTGTAGTTCCCAATCATGCTGAGCCACTACACCGAACAGAGCTCGAGCTGAGGTCATGCGGCCGACAGGGGCAAAGGTGTCAGTGTAGTCGATGCCCTCAATTTGAGAGTACCCCTTGATGACCAAGCGAGCCTTGTGCCATTCCAATGAGCCATCTGGCTTCACTTTCTTGCAAGAGACCCACTTGACCTGAATAGCCTTCCTCCCAAGTGGAAGGTCGCCTGGCTCGTAAACTCCGTGCTCTCGGATGGCGCGAAGCTCATCCTCGCAGGCAGCATGCCTCGCATTAGCATCCTGTGATGAGAGAGCTTCCCTTAGTGTGCCCAGGTCTGGCACCAAAGAGGGGGAACTCTGCGTGGCAAGAGCCCACGCCTTGGTGCTAGGTGTGACGACCACAAGATCGGCTGCTGCATCACAAGCGATGTGGAACTCGCGAGTGATAAGATCGTGCCCTACGGGACACGCTGGGTGTACTTTTGTGTGCTTAGTGCGGACACTCAGGCCCAAGGCCTTTGTGCCGGGATCGCCACTCGCGATACTACGAGTGGAGCGCCTGGGTGCAGGACAAGACACTCGCTGCGCTCCGGAGGCCAACGGTCGAAGACAACCGCCAGGTTCACGGGAGTAGCATGGGCTCAAGGGGCGCACCCCTGGCTCAGAAACAGGCACAAGCGCAGCTGGGGAGGACTGAGGCAAGAGAGCTGGTGATGCCGTGCGAGGAGATGCGAGTGTGGGAGGCACGTGACTCGGGGTGGTAGTAGGAGCAGGGCTATGCACAGAGGCATGAGTGTCGGCGGACACAGGTACGAACACAGGAGTACGCACAGGTGTAGGATCATGGGTACGTGAGGAATGCGAGGGAACGGGGGTTGAAGCCGGCGGTGCTGGAGAGGTCTCTGGGCTGATAGCGATGATGGCTTGGTCATCAAGAGCCGGAGACCGCGAAGTGGAGGGAGCTCAAATGGATACATCAGCCTGGCGAGGGGTGCTCGCAATCGCAGACTCCCCCATCTGGCGAGAGACCTCACACGTAGGAATGTGGGTGGCAGACAGCGACGTAATCGATGTGAGCTCGCGGTAGGTGAGGGACTCAAAGAAGAGCGTGTCACGGGACTCAACAATGCGATGACGAGCAGGGTCCCAAAAGCGCCAGGCCTTCGACCGTGGGGAGATGCCGACGAAGGCACACAAGCGGCCCCGCGGTGAGACCTTGGACCCCTGCTGGTCCTCGGTGTACCACACAGAAGCCAAGGATCCCCAGACGTGAGCAATGCGTAGTTCAGAACGGTGACCAACCCAAAGCTCATACGGTATAACGTGGTCCGGAAGGGGACCATGCGGGAGTTGGTTCCAGACCCAAGTCATGTAGGCAAAGCCCTCAAAAGCGAAGGACTCCGGGAGACCGCACTCAGATCGCATAGCGCGAACCGCATCCTCTATGGTGCGATTCCAACGCTCAGAAACACCGTTCTACTGAGGAGTAGCAGGAGCGGAGACCTGGTGAAAAATCCCATGCTCAGTGAAGAAGCTATCCATCTCACCTAGAAACTCGCCACCACGATCCGAGTGGAAGGTGTGCAAAGTGTGGCGGGACTGACGCTCAGCCATCACTAGCCAGAGGTGAACCAAGAGAGCGGCGTCATGTCAACCGGCCTGAGGCAAACGGACTAGAAAACAGGGCCGACACAATAGCGCATGCCGTCCGCTCCTAGCATTTCAGCTAGGAGAAGATATCACCCTCAGGATCACAGCTCCACACTGAGCAATTCCTAGGCAATCACTTGCTGACAACTGTGTCCACTTAACACTTGGTCACTTTCGCGCGAGGTGCTAATCAAAGACTAACTCCTGGAGCTTAGACCAACCAGTGTCTTCTTTATACTGTTCCTTAGTTGGACAACTCTGTGAGGAGCATCTAAGGCCAGATTGTGTAATTAGAATGAGGAATGAGCCTGGTACATATAGTCCTAGGCCTGGCTTCTAAGGTGTGTGGATAGTGACACTTTTGGGGTGGTCACTCCACACCACCTCACCAGTCCGCCAATTGGCGCATCCACTGACCGCCAAGTAGCGTACTCTCCTCATGCATGGAGAAATGTCTAAGAAACTTCCCCTGTGCTAGAAGGTCAATAACCCTCCTGCGCACATCAAGGCTCGATCGCAGGACCTCTTGTCCCTAAGTCCAACATGCTATCCGTTGCGCTATACTTCTGGTGTCTCGCTTGGACTTGCACCACGAACAAGGTCTGGGGGACTTACTCCAAGGGAGAAGTACATGCCCAACCTGTCCGTCAAGCCATAGCAGTGGCCATGGGGCATAGAAGAACAACAATCTCTCCCTTGCTCCTTAGGCCACCTGTTGTGGTAGTTTTTCTTCGGCATGAACCTGTAGCTCTAGGTTGTGTATGTGCATGTATGTTTTCTTGGTCTTTAGTTCTCATCTCTTGCATCCACCATGACGACTCCTCGAGCACCTGCAACATGCAAGTCGCTGTCTAGTGGCTTTGTCAAGAAGTCGGCAAGCATTTTCTTGGTTGCGACGCGCTCCAGTGCCACGACACCCTTGGCGATAAAGTCACGTGAGTAGTGGTACCGAATATCGATGTGCTTTGTACGCCGGGAGATCATGTTGTCCTCTGCCATAGCCATGGCACTTTGGTTGTCGATGCGGATTACGGTTGCTTCCTCTTGTGGTGCCTTGATCTCATCAAGCAAACTGCGAAGCCACTGTGTTTCCTTGCACACTTCAGAGAGTGCAATGTACTCCACCTCAGTAGTAGAAAGAGAGACGCAGTCCTGCTTCCTGCTTGCCCACGAGACCGCACCACCATTGAGAAGAAAGAAAAACCCTGAGGTGGACTTCCTGACATCAATCCGTCCTCCCCAGTCCGCATCAGTGTAGCATGTCAGTCACACCAAGTCTGATCCTTCTAGACCTCCAAACCGAAGTCCGACGTGCCGAGTCTTTTTGAGGTAGCGAAAAATCTGCTTCACGACTTGCCAATGTTCTGGCCCAGGGTTGGCCACAAACCTGCTCACCTGACCCACTGCATAAGCAATGTCAGGTCATGTTCCCACCATTGCATACATGAGGCTTCCAACGGCGGACTCGTATGGAATGTTTTGCATCTCCCGTCGGTCTGCCTCGTTGCTTGGTGACATGGAGGAGGAGATCTTGCAGTCGGAGGGCATGGGGGTGCTGAGGGGCTTGCAGTCCTCCATGTTGTAGCGCTTCAAGATGTCCATGATGTACTTGGTCTGGTTGAGCTTGATGGTGCCTGCTTTGCGGTTGCGGTGAACAGCAATCCCGAGGTAGTACTCGAGAGGTCCCATGTCCTTCATCTTAAGTCTGCCAGCCAGATTTTTCTTGAGGTCCGTGAGGGCCTCCTGCGAGGAAGAACACATGATAAGATCATCCACGTACAACGCCAAAAGTAGCAAGCCACGTTCGTCCTCCCGCACATAGACGCTAGGGTCATTCTTGCAATGTGCGAAGGAGATCTCTGCCATGAAGCTGTCCATCTCCTTGTACCAGATCCGTGGGGCCTGTTTCAGCCCGTACAACGCCTTCACCAGCTTGCACACCTTACCCTCGGGTGCTTTGACACCTTTCGGTACCTCCATTAGCACCTCCTTGTCGAGCTTCCCATAAAGGAAGGCTGTCTTCACATCCATCTGGTGGATCTCAAGGTCTTTGGCGGCAGCGACAGCAAGCAGGGACCTAATGGAGGCAAACGTGACGACCGGTGCGAAGGTCTCATCGTACTCGGACCCTGCGCGCTGTGAGAACCCTTTTGCCACGACCCTTGCCTTGTACTTGTCAATGCTATCATCTTGCTTCCGCTTCAACCTGAGCACCCACTTTGAGCCCACCACGTGAGCGTTAGCGGGTCTGTCCACCAGCACCCATGTGCCNGCGACAGCAAGCAGGGACCTGATGGAGGCAAACGTGACGACCGGTGCGAAGGTCTCATCGTACTCAGAACCTGCGCGCTGTGAGAACCCTTTCGCCACGACCCTTGCCTTGTACTTGTCGATGCTATCATCTTGCTTCCGCTTCAACCTGAGCACCCACTTTGAGCCCACCACGTGAGCGTTAGCGGGTCTGTCCACCAGCACCCATGTGCCATTTTCTTTGATGGACGCGAGCTCGCTATCCACCGCCTCCTTCCACTTGGCCGCATCGGGCCTTGCCAGCGCCTCATCCACTGTGAGCGGCTCTCCCTTAGCCAAACAGGACCAGCTCAGTCCAGTCTAGCTTCCAGTGTCAACGTCGTACTTTGGAGTTTGTTTTCTTTGTCGTGTGTTGCGACGTTGCATTGCTGGTGGATGTTTGCCATGCTGTTGCTCCTTTGGTGTCGGCTGTCCTGGAGTTAAGTTTTCCTCTTTTGAAGAGCCACTGGCCTCCGAGCTGGTCTCAGAGGCCTCGGACGTCTCCGACTCTGTGTCGGAGCTCGGCGCTACGTCAGCCTGCGCAGCCGCTCCCCCTGGCACACCACTGTTCTTCACGTCCTGCCGCACTGGCACAGCTTGCCAGTTTTCACGAGCTTGATCTCCTGACTCTAGCAGCACCAACCACTCCCTGTTTTGGAGTTTCCGTGGGATCAAGCATCTCTTCCTTGCCTGGTTTCCTCTCGTCAAAGGTTACATCCCGGCTGGTGAT
Source organism: Penium margaritaceum (assembly GCA_023375785.1). Lineage (NCBI taxonomy): Eukaryota > Viridiplantae > Streptophyta > Zygnematophyceae > Desmidiales > Peniaceae > Penium > Penium margaritaceum. Next base: position 118,993 of record SZWC01004987.1, read on the forward strand.
GAGTCTTCTTCCTGCCAGGTCCCACAAGTGATATGTCTTGTGGGCCGTCTCATAGCCTACCACAACGCACTTTCGTGCTCTTGAATCCAGCTTGCCGGCACCCTCACCCGCCTGGACCTTTTGCCCATGCGGTGCAGCCGAACACTTTCAGGTCTGATGCGTCCGGCTTCTTCCATGACCAAACTTCTTGTGGCGTCATCTGTTGCTTGCCCTTCTTCTTTCCGCGCCTGCCCAGAGCAGCCGCACGAGTCAGGTTGACAAGATAGCATGCGGTTCTTGCCGCTTCCGCCCAAAACCGCGGTGGAAGCCTTGCATCAAAGAGCATGCTACGCACCAT
>SZWC01004987.1:119833-148997 GCA_023375785.1 Penium margaritaceum
CTTTTTCAGTTCTTGTTGGTGTGCTCTCCTGTGTTGGTGCCGAGACCATTGCCTCTGCTGCACCCGCATGACCCTCGTCTTCCGAGGTCTTTGCTGCCATTGTCTATAATACGTAGAGTCCATCAACCCGTGGAACCTGTGCCACGAGATCTTTGTTGGCATGGAGGACCTTGATGTCCTTGTTCCTGGCGATGACTGCCTTCTTCTGTGTGAACACCACTGTCATGTTGTTGTCCGTTGTCTTTGACACGGACAGAAGGTTTGCCGCAAAGGAGGGCATGTAGACCACGTCACGTAGCCGTAGATCCTTTTCTGCACCATTAAGGTTGATGCTCACCAACTTGTCTCCCACGCCTTTTGCATTGACGACACTTCTGTTTGCACATCTGAACCGCCAATCGGTGGGGCCGATGGAGACAAATCCAGCCTGGTCGTTGCTGGAGTGATGATCGGTGCCGGAGTCGAGCCCAAAAGCTCCTGGCCTGAGCAGCTCCGCTCCTTTTGCTGGAGGCGTGCTCTGTGCCATCATGTTGGTGGCTTCTTTGCCACCCTTTTTGTTTCCTTTGTTCCCACCGCTTCCGCCGTCTTCCTTCTTTGGCGACCTGCACTCTCTTGCCCAGTGCCCAGGCTTACCGCAGTTGCGGCAGTTACCCTGTCGCTTGGGAGCCTTGCCGCCATTGTTGCCTCCGCCACCACCGCTTCCGCTGCCGCCTTTCTGACCTGAGGCTGACCCTTTGCTCCCGCGGCCAACGTAGCGTGCGGCATAGGCTGAGAAGTTAGCCTCACTTCCGCTGCGGTGCATGGCCTCGTTTTGCACGTACTCGGACACTGCCGTGTACGTCAGGTCGTCCTCCTTCCAGCCGTCCATGACGGTGATCATTGGGCTCCAGCTCTCCGGTAGCGCCATGAGGAGGATCATGGCTTGCATGTTCTCGTCAAGGTCCTAGTTCATCTGGCGAGCCTCGCCAAGGAGTCCTTCAAAGACCTGTAGGAAATCGGGGATTGATTCGCCCTCATTCACTCGAATGCTGATCAGCCGTTGTAGGATGAATAGTCTGTTCGCGAGGGAGGTGGATTGGTACACGCGCTTGAGCTTGTCGTAAGCTTCGGAAGCCAGCGTGTACCCGGCAATGATGGGAACATACTTCTTGGCTATCACGTTGCTGAGGAATGACATTACAATATCATTTCGATCCATCCATGCCTCATGCTTAGATGTGCCTTCGGCGGGAACCTGCTCCTCTCCCTTCAGTAGCTTGATGAAGCCGCGCACTTTCATTGCCAGCTCGAACTGCCATCTCCAAAGGGGGAAGTCAATCCCCTCAAAAATGGGGATTCCTCCCAGGGGTCCAAGACCTTGCGGCAGTGACGTAGCACTCACATTTGCTCCAGTGGTCTGCCCTGTGGTAGCCACTGTTGAGCTTGNTGCCTCCAAGGGCAGAGCTTGTCCTTAGTCCCTGTGTGCTAAGTGCAGACCAAGCCGTTGGAGCTGATGAAGCTGATGGAGCTGATGGAGCTGATGGAGCCGGCGTGTGCACTTGGAGAGAGCGTACCAGAGTTGAGCGAAGCGTGCCTTACAACTGGTCAGTGTGGGCCCATAACCCTTTGTCAACCGGCCTGAGGCAAACGGACTAGAAAACAGGGCCGACACAATAGCACCTGTCGTCCGCTCCTAGCATTTCAGCTAGGAGAAGATATCACCCTCAGGATCACGGTTCCACACTGAGCAGTTCCTAGGCAATCACTTGCTAGCGACTGTGTCCACTTAACACTTGGTCACTTTCGCACGAGGTGCTAGTCAAAAGACTAACTCCTGGGGGTTAGACCAACCAGTGTCTTCTTTATACTGTTCCTTAGTTGGACAACTTTGTGAGGAGCATCTAAGGCCAGATTGCGTAATTAGAATGAGGAATGAGCCTGGTACATATAGTCCTAGGCGTGGCTTCTAAGGTGTGTGGGTAGTGACACTTTTGGGGTGGTCACTCCACACCACCTCACCAGTCCGCCAATTGGCGCATCCACTGACCGCCAAGTGGCACACTCTCCTCATGCATGGAGAAATTTCTAAGAAACTTCCCCTCTGCTAGAAGGTCAAAACACCTCCTGCGCACATCAAGGCTCGATCGCAGGACCTCTTGTCCCTAAGTCCAACATGCTATCCGTTGCACTACACTTCTGGTGTCTCGCTTGGACTTGCACCACGAACAAGGTCTGGGGGACTTACTCCAAGGGAGCAGTGCATGCCCAACCTGTCCGTCAAGCCATAGCAGTGGCCATGGGGCATAGAAGAACAACACGTCACTCTCCTCGCGCAGGCTGTAGACCCATCGCATCCGGGTGAAGTCCTCAGTCAGGGTCAGAACGTACCGACCCCAATCGGACAAAGACTCAACAGGAAGAGGACCAAGGAGGTCCACATGGACTAACTCAAGAGGGCGAAGAGAGCGAGAGCGGGATTCAGGGTAAGTGCAGCGATGCATCTTACGCTGGGCATAGAAAAGGCAGTCGGTCTTGGGCGGCTTCTCGAAAGAAGCCGCATCCAGACCGAGGGTAGGCTGTGTTCGAATGAGCTTCGACACAGTGTCGGAGCCCACATGACACAAACGGTGATGAAGCAATCGCTGGTGATCAGAAGACAGAACACCAGTGACAAAAACACAAGCTGAAGGGGAGGGAGAGCAAGGAGCGGAAGTCCGGGAGACATGATACAGATCATCCACAATAGAGGCACGGAGATCAACGCTACGAGTGTCGATAGTAGTCACAGTCGCAGACTCGGCAGTGTGCTCCACAGAGAGTCCCATAAGTGTGCAAGCACGAACAGAAAGCAAACAAAGCTCAAGGTCAGGCACAAACAGCACCTCGGAAAGATACAAGGGGCCAGAAGGAGCATCGAAACGTACAACCCCAACACCTTGGACTGGCAAGGACTGACCAGAGCTTGTGCAGACAGAACGGACAGACGCAATAGGGCCAAGAAGGACAAAATCACTACGACACGTCATGTGATGAGTGGCACCGGAACCGATGATCCAAGTGCCGCTAGAATCACAACTGGAGGACGTCACTATACAGTGGGCAATGGAACACTCAGCCTCGGACGGACGCTGGGCAGCAGGTGGGGAGGAACAATGAATGACACAACGGTGAGACTCATGAATCCAATCTGTACAGTCAGGCCCATCGTCATCACATGCCCATTGTGCCTCCCCACACGAGTCATCCCGGGTCACCTGAACAGATAGACCGACAGTCTTTGAACCACCCGGATGTGACAACACACTCGCACCTCCTTGAAAGCGGGGTGCTAGAAGGTGGCGGAGCTCGGCGATGGTGCGGTCACATAGGTTGGGGTCGCCGCTGGTCGCTGGTGAAGAAGCGGGATCTGCTGCGATCGTGGTCGCCGCGCGTCCGGAGGATGTACTGCTCGATGTAGACCGGAGTGCATGCGTGGCCTGGATCCTGCGAGTAATCCGTGCCCAGTCGAGCGGCTGCTGGCACTCGGTGTAGCGATGGGCACCTCCACAGTTGTAGCAGTGAATAGAGCGTCCACCGCTACTGCCCGATGACGGCTGCTGCTACGGCCACTACTGGCCTGAGCCGCGCTTTTGTCGCCCCTTCTTCCCCTGTGCTGCTGCCGCGACACCCTGTGTCTGAGTCGGTGTAATCGAGGTGGAAGGGGAGGAGGATAACGAGGCGGAGGATGGAGAAGAGGTCCGCAAGAGGGGCGTCGGTGGTGATGCAACGACTGCTGCAGCAATGGAGGTCTCCTGATGAGCCACGACTGCCTCACGGGCCGAAGTCACCTGGAGGAAAAGCTGGTGCGCCCATGGAAGAAGCTGTAGTGAGGCCAAAAAGGGCTTGAGCACGGCGTCGCTGTACCGCGTGAAGATGTCGGTATGCTCAAGGCAAACCCCAAGCATGATCGTGCAGAGCGCCCACAGTTGTGTACCTCCTGAAGTCCCAAGGCGCATGTAGATGCGCATAGTGCGTCGCCACTAGTCTGCTACGGGCTCGGTAGGCCCCTGGCAAAAGGAGTGAAAGGCACGGATGTGTGTAGCGCGGGTGGCATGCGTCTCTGCAGCAAGCAGGGACAACGCTAGATCCCAACCCCCACGTGGATCAACGTCGGTGCCTGTGCCCGCCTCGCCAAGGACCAGGCGGAAGTCAACGACGGTCTCGCGCGGCATGGCGTAGAGGAGCCCGCGCATCGCCCTAGCCGCTGACAGCACCTGAGCTCGGTCCGTAGTCTGATACGGACTGTGGTAGCAGGGCCACACGCCCTCTGAAGTGGCCCCGACCTGAAAGAGGATCTCCCAGCAATCAAAGCCATCCTCGCTAAGATACCGGGGAGGCGGCGTCTCGAAGTCCTTGGGTTGCAGCTCCGTAGGGAGAGCAACCACAGGTTGTGAAGGACGAGAGATGGGAAAGACGCCGGGAAGAGGGAAGTCGCTGGGGTGGAGGTCAGGCGACAATCAAAGCTCCGGAAAGCGGGATGTGTGTGGGGGTCGAGAGCTCGTCTAAAGTTGACATATACGCTCCTGAAGCATACGAATCTCGTGCTTGGGGGAGTCGCCCTCCATGCCTGGCATGTCTGGATCGTCATTCCAAGGCTCAGGAGGTGGCTGGTCGGCTCCAACTCTTGTCTACGGTGCTGGAGCTAACTGATGTGTAGAGGGTACAACCCCGGCCACGCCCTCAGAAGTCTGTCGTGGAGTCGTGGAATGACCTCGAAGAAGCTCGGTGAGTGTACGGATGGCGTCAATCTGATCCTGCTGCAGTCGACGCATCTCGTCCTGCTGGCTCCGCAGGTCCTCAATGGCCTGCGAGTGTGGGTTCATGACCCCTGAGGAGGAAGAAGAGGGATCTATCCCCCCTTTTCCCTTCTTGTCGGACGGAGCCATGGTGCCGCTCATTATGGGCCGAGACGTCAAAGTGGTCAGATTGCAAAACCGGGAGTATTTCCCGAGGAGTTGAAACGCTGGCAACTTTTGACCCTGTGACCCAAACATTTCACTAAGTCAGGTCCTGACGTCAGCAGAAATTTGCTGACATCAGCAAAGCCTGATGACGTCAGCAAGTCAAGATGCTGACGTCAGCTCGCCCCTCTTCTTTTGTCAACCCTTGCGACTGCTACACGAGCTGGGGGCCGCTCCGTAGCAGCCACGCGGGAGCTGCGCGGAAGTTGCGCAGCAGCTTCTGCTCGGCTGCTGCTACTACTGCGTCGTCAGCCTCAACAGCAGCCGCGCGGATGCGTGCGGAGCGGCCGCCTGGTCGCTTTGTGCGTTGCTATGGCAGCAGCCGCGTGCTGCTGCGGCTACTGCACGCTGCTGCAGCCGCCGCGCGCCGTTGCCGCTGCTGCTGCTGTGCTGCTGCTGCTGCCGCTTCAGCTGCTGCGCTAGTACTGTTTCCGCTGCCGCTGCTGGTACGCTGCTGATGTGCTGCTGCCGTCACTGCAACTGCTGTCGCCGCTGCTGCTACTACCGCTGCTGTTGCACTGTTGCTGTGCTGCTGCCGCCGCACGCAGCTGCTGTGGTGCTGCCGCCATGCACTGCTGCCGCCGCTACTGCTACCGCTGCTGCTGAATGCTGCTACTCTGCTGCACTGTTGCTGCTACTTCTGCTGAATGCTGCTGGCAACCGCAGTCTCACATGGAGGTGGTGACTGATGTCGGCGGCGGTCTGCTGGCGTCGACGGGTCCCGATGGATCTGCTACAGCTATGGCTCTCATTGTTGCTGTACTGCTGCGTTTTTATGTGCAGCTCGGTGAGAACTGTCTCACCGCTCTGATACCATGAGAAGATGCGTGGAAGCTTCCTAGCGATACAGCCGCTGACTAGGCATCAGTGCCTGGTCAGACGGTGATGGCAGTCACAAGTCATGCACACAGCGGCAAGGGTCTGGCTAGGAGACACAAGGCAAAGTGTCATAATGCTTCACTAGCATTTGTAGAGAGAAATGACAAATGAAAGGTCCATGGCGTAAGTATCTGCCGCGGCGCACGGCGGGTGTCGCACGCAGCAGTGCAAGATCTGTCCTAAAAACCGGCCCAAACCACTGTTTTGGCCGTAACTCTGCGCAGACATGTCAGAATGCTACGCCGTCTTGATCTAGACGTGCAGAATCAAAATCCAGATGCTACGACTGGTCACATGCATGTATCAGGCATCAAGTGGTGGACACACAATACAAAAAAATGCAAATCGGGCCCACGGCCAGTCCACCCATAAACTCCTGTGTGCTGCAGAAAAACTACAGGAGGTCCCGGGTAGCGTCCGGAGCTCTGGAACGGTCGTCGGTCAGCTCCTGGATGGCTGTCCACCACCAGATGACGCGCTGGTGCCTCAAGGGTCTGCATCAGGGATCTGCACGGGTATGGACATGGCCGAGTGGTCACAGTAAACTATACAGGTTGGGAGGAACGTCACAAATCACAACTGCGCATCCCTCGCCTGGCGAGGGGTGCTCGCAGGTGCACAACAGCTTGTAGCCCCCAGACCTGTTGTAGTCACATTACCCAACCTTACTATCCGTAACCCCATCACTCCCGGTCTCTAGGGTGTTCACCCTGCAATGTTTCACATCACTGTTGCACCACTCATAGCTGCTCCATAGCTCTTAGCTGCCTTGCAACACTCGGTTGCACCGTGCCTCTGCTGCCACGTAGCCTCGAAGCTCACAGCTTGCAGATCCTCAGCATCCATGCTTCCCTGTCCTGTTATCTCGTAGCCCCATAGCTGCCTCGTCTGCCACTCTCCCTTCCTTTCACGTAGTGCCACAGCTCAAAGCTTACAATTTCACAGCCACCTTTGGCGCACGGTCTCGCAACTCACACACCAGAGCACACTCCTATGCTACTCTCACCCAACAGCAGCAACAATAGCCGCGTCTATGGCTTGGATTACCATCTTCGTTTCACCAGCTGACACTGAGTTGGTCCCTACCTGTCCGAGGGGTTAGCTTGAATGTGCATGCATCGACGAGGATATTGCATGCTATGAGGAGCAGGCGGACCAGGCGGGGTTTGAGGCGTGGTCATACCACTGTTGTGAGATCCCAGGATACCACCCTGGTAAGGACTAAGACCCGATAGACGACAAGGCTCGCGCCGACGTTGTAGAATATACCGCCTACTGTCAGTTTGCTTCTGACGACTTGCCAACTATGCAGAAATACACTAGGCATGGGGCCCCCATGAAATGCAACCAACGTCTTCCTCAATCACATATAATCTCTCCCATTGCCTGTAAGACGCGTCGACACAATCAACATGCTGGTCCTGGTAGGGCTATAGCTACAGCACTAGTAGGACCAGCACCGCCAACAGAGGCAAATGGAAGACGCATCGCTTCTCATCATGTTGCATCTTGTGCTGTCTCCTTGGTAGCCGCTGCAGTGTCTGGGCCTCCTGATACTTTAACTATTATGGAAGCAGCAGTTGTCTTTAATGCTGCTGTCTCTTCCACATTCGCTACCACAGCACATGTTGGGCGTGCACATGCCAACACTGCTGCTAGCTAGGCTGTTGAAGCCGAATTGGCTGCCGTTGTTGACCAAGGACCTCTTACCGCCACAACAGTCAACATTGCCACACAGTTTGCTGCAGCCGTGAACTCTGTAGTAGTAGCAACAGCTTCAGCTGCCAATTCCCTCTCCAATGTCGTTGTCTCCATCCAGACCTCCATGGTTCATGCATCCTCTACAGCTACGTAGTCATCTCTAGGTCATCAGATACGTATCCTTGTTATAGTTGCAGCTGATGTCTCCATCCTCACAGGTGATACCCTTGCTGGGGTCGCCTGTCTCATCGTCTCCACCTCTTCCTCTGTGGCTGTCATTGCAGCTATAGAAGCAGCTGTACTTCCACCCCTGTTTGGATTGCACCGTTAGCTCTGGTGAGTTTCTTTTCATCAAGCACCACACCACTATCACTGGCCACGCAGCAGAGAGTGTCCTCACTGTTCAATTCAACACGCTCTATATGCCTGTTGATGAAACATCGGACGCCTATTGGGCCCGCAGCCCTCGCCTTCTACGTGACCTTGGCAAAGCGGCTCCCGGACAGCTTCTTGCTATCCTCTCCATCGTCAACGGCCTCATCCCCAAATTGTTTGACATCCTCAAGGAGGTGAAAGCTTATGAGCTCAAGCGTCTTGCCGTTGAGCCCGTACCTGCTGACACCCCCCCTTGTATTGGAGCTCTCTGGGACTTCACCTCCCAGGTCTCACTGACTAAACGCATCCACCGCAGAGTTGTTGCAGCTGCCACCACCGCACTCCCTTCCACTTCTTTGTCGTCCACCTTCTCTTCCTCACCCTCCTCTGCCACATCTTTCCTCAACCAAGGGGGAAGGGGGGGTGGTCATGGTTGCGGTCGGGGCAGAGGCATCAGCGAATCTGGTGCCAACGGCTAGGCTGGTCGTGGCAAAGGCAAGGGCTCCAGCAGTGCCTCTTCTTCTTCATCCACTCTGAGTACTATCACGTGCTAGAATTATGGCACCACCAGACACCAAGCACCAAAGTATCCGTAGCCACCGGACAACGAGCGTCTTGCATCAGCTATGCGAGCGCACTGGGCACTCTCTTCTGGTGGCTCTGGGAGCTCTTCTCGTGCCGTCACCTCCACAGCTCCAACAGGTCACAGTTCTCTTGTCATGACCGAGGCTGCTGTCTATACCATCGCTGCTCCCCCACCTCCGCTTCCTTATCCCTAAAGGTGGCCCTAAGGGTATTGAGGACCAGTCTACTACAGCCCCCCTTCCTGAGCCTACTCTCCTCCCGCCTGGGCTTCTACCGTCTATCTGCACCGGCATTCCTTCTATGGTGTCGTCATCTTTCCTGACCCGCCTGAGGACGAGCGCCAGTTGGACACTACTCTCTCACACGCCATCCATCAGTGTCACCTTTGTGATCAGGGGGTGAGAGTGGGTGTTCCGGATCGGATTCACTTGCGTGTCTTGTTGATGGGGAGTTAAGTGGTCTTACGTCCGGTTATGTTCTGGGGTGTCCTTCTACTGATTTCTCGTGGATTGAAGAGTAACAATCTGATCGCTTGCCTCGCTGTCTTGCAGCATGCGGCTAGCATTTCTCTCCACATGCTGCCATTGCCGTCATAAGTTGTGACCTTTCCGTCGTTCGTACATCGGGTGGTTCCTCGATCCTCGACTTCAGGGCCAACCACCACATGACCTCGTCACGCTCGTCCTTTGTCTCTCTTCGCCCTGTCGGCTTTGTCCGCTTTTCTTGCACTGGCTCTGGCCAATTTCTTCCTAATCAGGGGGTTTGAGTCGTGCCCTTTTTCGGTTTTGGGAGGGCACTATTCTTGCCAGACGTCCTGTATGTTCCATCACTTGAGCTGATTCTTCTCTCTGTTATGACGCTCGACAACTTGGACATGAAATTCTCCTATATCTGCGGTGTTTTCTCTGTCTCTCATTACACTTGTGGCCGTATTTCACTATAGGAAAATCTTGTTATTTCTTGTTTTGTGTTACCATCATTGTTCCTATTCCAGTCACTAGTACCCTTGTGCATGTTGCTTTCTCCCATTCCCCTACGCATTCACAAATACAGCACCATCCCTCGTGCCACATCCACACTGCTACTGTAACAAAGTGCCTCTATTTTTCTGGCATAATCGGGGTCTCACCCGGGATTTGGGGGCACGCAGGGCATTTTCCATTCTTTGGAAATACGTTGAGAGGTCTGGCTTGACCTTGACGGCTCGCAACAGCAAGGAGGAGGAGGAGCGAGCAAGGAGCGCGCAAGCGAGCGCTGGTGTGGAGTTCACGGCGGCGCCAGGGGACAAGACTGGCCATTGATCTCGACAATCGACGGCCAGGGACTTCTCGCACAAGGCACTAGGTGCAAGTAGGGCACTGAGTACAGGTGCAAGTAACTTGTTGTAGCAAGGTAGGAAAACATTAGGATGAGGCCTGGGCTAGCCGGCAAGACAGTATAGATACCCTTTTCTCAGTTCAGCCTAGTTAAGCTGAATTTTCGAGCTCTGGCTTCCAGACTTCTCCAAGTCTATCTTTCCGCTGCGACTGTGCTCTCCACACACTAAAGCTTAGTCTCCAGAGAGCACACACTCTCAAATCTGGTATCAGAGCCAGAGCCACGCGTTGGATGGAAGCGCTGCCGGAGCTCGCCAAATGACAAGGAGCGAAGGCATGGACTACGCCGGACAACGTCGAGGCTTATCAAAAGAGAGATTGCCGGACCAGAATTCGAAGCCAACACATGAGCCAACCTTTGGAAACTTCTTCTCTATTTCTGGAGCATCCAGTCGGCTTACCATGCGTCCGAGGGAGACGACGGATGACTCCTACGCACTTTGAAGACGTCATATTTTCATCCTAGATTGCTGAATTGGTGCTGAAAAAGTTTTCGATTGCTGCCAAAACGTTGCAATTTTTTTTCTAAGAATCTCCTACGGCCAAAAATTATAAAGAGCCATGGAGCAGACCCTACAGCAGATCGTAGAGCAGCTGAGAGCCCTCAAGCTGGAGAATGAGCGGCTCAATCGGCAGATGGCTGACCTAAGGGACGGGACAAACGTTGGACAGGTTTGGGCGACCTGGTCAAGGAGTCCGCCAAGACCAAAGCAAAAGGCTCCAGAACCATTCAATCCCTCTGTCAAGGGAGCAAGCGTTCAGACGTGGTTGCGTGGAACAGCTACTTTGGAGCTTTGGGTCACCCTCCAAAGGACGATGCTGTGCGTGTCTCATTCACGGTGACACTGCTACACAGAGTAGCATTGGAGTGGTGGAGGCAGCTGAATATGTTGGCCACTCAAGTTGGAGGTGGGAACGCAGCTGTACAACGTACCGCGTTGTGGCAGCCAGGTGTAGGACAGGCTAAAGCGTGCGCGCCGACAACATGGGAGCAGTTTGAGCAAGCCATCATCGATCGGTTCGATCTCGTAAACGCCTCCATGGTTGCACGCAAGAAGCTGAAGCAGATCGGCTTTATGCAGGAGTACACACGTTGTTTCTTGGCGTTGTGCTGGAAGATTGACGACATGAGCGAGCCGAAGATGGAAGGCAAGTACTATGACGGTTTTAAGGTAGAGATTCAGTGCACGCTGGCATTGAGTGGAATCATGGAGTTCCAGGCAATGGTGGCCACTGCTGAGTGCATTGACACGCTTCGCTACCATCGAGGGGGTTTTTGTGAGAAGCAAGAAAATTTTCAGAAAAAAATGCAGAAGCGCACAAGCTGACCCTATGGAGATCGACACAATGCAAGGAAGCTAGTAGCAGAGCAAGCCGCGTGGTGGTAACTGTTGCATCTGCGGGAAGCCTGGGCACCATGAGGACTGCAAGAAGAAGGAGTAAGGAAATGGCAACCAGCAGTGAGTGGCGGACGACCAACTTTTGGGAAAGCTTTGTCCGCATCAGCGAATGCTGAACACTGGCGAGGGGCGCCAGACTTGTCGGCAGATTAAAGTGTTGCTGAAGTGGGACGCATTGCATTCATTCTTCAGCGACGAGCTTGCAAAGAGGTTGGGGCTTGCATGGCTACCCGGGAAGCCAACTACAGCCAAGTCCATGCAAGGGGAGCTGGAGTGCAGATTGCCTCTGAAGCCTCTGAGGATCCGTCTTGGCAAGCTGTCGTACAAGGTGAACTTTCACACATGCCCGATGGACGCCTACGACGCCATTTTGGGACGTGACAGGTTGCACCGGTGGAATCCTGCTGTGGATTGGGTGCGCAGCCAGTGAAAGTGAAGAAGTGCGGAGAACAAGTTGTTTTGCCATTATGGGCAGAGGAGAAGGACCCCAAGGCAGGCAAGGAGCCGCAATTGAGTTACGTGCAGCTGAAGTGCAATCAGCGCAAGGGGGACCAAGTGTACCTTGAGTGGATGCGGAAGAAGGAAGCAACTAAAGAGGTGGAAGTCTTGGTAGAAGATGCAAAGCAATAAGAGGGAGAGCAGCAGAAAGTACTAGAAGGAGAAGTGTTGGGAGGCATCAAGGGAGCGTTAAAAAGCTATGATAATGTATTTCCTGCTGAGCTGTCAAAGGGCTTACCACCTAAGCGGGACATCGACCACAAAATTGATCTGTTTTTGGAAGGAACTCCAACAGTGCGGGCTGCTTGTCGCATGAGCGATAACAAGCTGGGTGAGCTGAAGAAGCAGTTGGAGGAGCTGATGGAGCAAGGGTTCATCAGGCCGTCCGTGTCACCTTACGCTGCACCGGTCCTCTTTGTGAAGAAAAAGACAGGAGACCTACGGATGTGCGTGGACTATCGCTCACTGAAAAATGTAACAATAAAGAACTGGTACCCGTTTCCAAGGGCCAATGAGCTGTTTGACCAGCTGAGGGGAGCGCAATACTTCAACAAGATTGACTTGCGCTTGGGGTACCATCAGATCCGGATTGCGGAATGGGATGTGGAGAAGACGCCGTTTCAGATGCGGTACATCCATTTTGAGTATCTCGTGATGCCGTTTGGGTTCACCAACGCTCGTGCGATGTTCATGAGCCTCATGAATAGGATCTTCCACCCTCACTTGGACCAGTTTGTGGTGGTGTTCCTTGACGACATCCTCATCTTCTCCCGAACTCTAAAAGAGCATCAGCAACACCTTCAGTAGGTGCTGGACATTCTTCGGAAGGAGAAGTTGTTTGATAAGCTCTGCAAGTGTGAATTCAAGAGGCGAGAGGTGGAGTTCCTTGGGCACATCATGAGTGGCAAGGGTCTCCGCATGGACCCAAAGAAGGTGAAAGTAGTGAAGCAGTGGCCGACACCAAAGTGCATATGTGACATGCGGTTCTTCCTGGGGTTTGTCAACTACTACCGGGAATTCATCCGGGGGTGCGCAAAGAAGGGTGCGCTGTTGACTCAGCTGCTTAGGAAGGATCACCTGTGGGAATGGAGAGATCAAGAGAAGAAGAGCTTCGAGGGGCTCAAGGCTGCAATGTGTGACGCTTTGGTCTTGGTGCATCCGGATTCATCCAAGGAGTATGTCATGGCGACGGACGCAAGCGACTATGCCACTGGGGCAGTGCTGATGTAGGATCACGAGAAGGGGCCGTAGCGGATTGCCTACGCATTGTGTAAGCTGCAAGGTGCGGAGCTGAACTATGCAATCCATGGGAAGGAGATGCAGGCGGTGATCCATGCGTTCAAGCATTGGAGGTGCTACTTTGACTTGCGGTGCTGCGTGGTCTTCACGGATACTTATACCCTGAAGTACCTGAAGACGTAACCGAACCTCAATCATTGACAGACTCGCTCTATGGAGTTCTTGGAAGGAAGTTTTGACTACGAGATCCAGTACAAGCCTGGGAAGGTGAGCCCGGCAGATCCTCTATCAAGGAGGCCAGACTTGACCCTCAACACCATCTCAGTACTGATGGGATCTCCAATCATACATTGCCTGTTCAAGCACGGCTATGAAGTGGATGGTGAGTTCACGGGTGGTGTGCTAAAAGATACAATGTGGGACGGAGTATATTGGTGAAGGAGGCAGGAGCAAAGAATTGTCTTACCGGACTATGCACCATTGAAGTAGTTTTTGCTGGAGGAGGTGCATGACACCCACTACTCGGGTCACTTCGGCTTCGACAAGACACTCAAATCTTTGGGACGCCAATACTGGTGGTCATCAATGGCAACTGGCTGCAAGAGGTTTGTGAGCTGTTGTGATGTGTGCCAACGCATCAAGGCACAGAGGACCAAGACACTTGGGGCGTTGTAACCATTACCTGTACCAGAGAGGCCTTCGATAAACATCTTCCTTGACTTCATCGCCGGGTTGCCTATAACGCAGCAAGGTAACAACACGATGTTGGTGATGGTGGACTAATTATCCAAGATAGCACATTTCATCGCATGTCCTGAGAGCATCACAGCTGCCGGGAGAGCTCAACTCCTCCTCAGTCATGTCATCAAGCTGCATGGAGTGCCGCAGTTGGTGGTCTCACATCGCGATCCACGCTTCACTTCACGATTCTGGAGAGACCTCACGGAGAAGCTAGGCACACGGGTGCAATTGACCACGGTATACCACCCACAGAGAGATGGACAGAAAGAGCGCACAAACCAGACTTTGGAGCAATTGCTGCGGAGCATGGTCCCACCTGATGGAGAGGGTTGGGAGGAGAATCTCGGAGTGGCAGAGTTTGCTCATAACTCAGCGGTGTCACCATCAACAAGAAATTCACCGTTTGAGGTGGTCTATGGCCACGAGCCACTGAGCCTAGCCACCATTGCTAGGGCAACATCTCTTCTTGATGTGTAGCAGATTGCCTAAGGGCTTGCCACCACTTGGGACGTGGTGCGGCAATGGCTGCTGAAGGCATAGAAGCAACAGAAGCAACAGGCGGATAAGCATCGCTCTGTGGAGGAGTTTCAAGTGGGAGATTACGTGATGCTTAACTCTGCTAACCTGCGGTTGATGGGAGTTGGGAATCCCAAGCTGAAGCCACAATGGGTGGGTCCGTTTCGCATTCTGGAGAAGCGGTCGGCCGTCTCCTACAAGCTCGAACTGCCAGCTCACTACACCATCCATCCAGTGTTCTATATCTCCCTGCTTTGTGCCTATTGTGACCCCAATACCTTCTTCCAAGATCGCGGGACAGCTCCACCTCCTATTGTCCAGGTTGAAGGAAGTGAGGAGTTTGAGGTGGAGAAGATTCTGGTGGACCGCCAGAGGGGACGTTGGCGTGAATTTCTAATGTAGTGGACGGGGTACCCAGCGGAGCACAACTCTTGGGAGCCAAAGGCCAACTTCCATATTGGGGGTACCAACACTGTTCTCCAGGAGTACCTCAGGCGCGGAGGGACATCGCGCCTCCAACAGGGGAGAGATGAATGTAACGAATTGCCCCTATTTTTCTGGCATACTCGGGGTCTCACCCGGGATTTAGGAGAACTCGGGGTATTTTTCGTTCTTTGAAAATACGTTGGGAGGTCTGGCTCGACCCCGACGGCTTGCAACAATGAAGAGGAGGAGGGTGCACGAGGAGCGCGTGAGCGAGCGCTGGTGTGGAGTTCACGCCGATGTCAGGGGGCTTTTTCACGCGAACCTCCACGCGACGTTCCAAACACGCCACGCGAGGGTGGCTGTCGTCCCCTCGATGAATAGCGTGTGGGACACGCTGTCCGCTGAGGGGTTCTCTTTGGCAGGAGCTCTTGACAACACACGCGGTCAACGACGACAGCAAACGCGCTGGCTGCGGCCGCGTGATGGGCGTAGTACTCCTGGTGGCGTGCGCAACACAACGACCGCACCCACCGCCAAGAGGCGCCGAGCTAACGCGACGGCTCACCAAGAGACAAGACTGGCCATCGATCTCGACGATCGATGGCCGAGGACTTCTCGCACAGGGCACTAGGTGCAAGTAGGGCACCGAGTTCAGGTGTAAGTAGGGCACCGAGTACAGGTGCAAGTAGATTGTTGTAGCAAGCTAGGAAAGCAGTAGGCTGAGGCTTGGGCTAGCCGGCCAGACAGTATGAATACCCTGTGTTCAGCTCAGTCTAATTTATCTGTATTTTCCAGCTCTGGCTTCCAGACTTCTTCAAGTCTGTCTTTCCACTATGACTGTGCTTTCCACACACTAAAGCTTGATCTTCAGTGAGCACACACTCTCACAGCTGCCATTGACAATGTGCTTCGTTTGCTTCTTGCAGATGGCCTTGATTTTGTTTCATTTCTTGCACCTTGTCATCCTGACTGTCTTGACTATGCTCTGGGCAAAATGCACAGCTCCGCTTTTTCCACCTCTGAGTCTCGCACCTCTCATTCATTTGACCTACTAGAGGCTGATGTCATGGGGTCTCTTCCTCATGAGTCTCTTAGAGGGGTTGTTCGTTACGTCCTCTGTCTCACTGATAACTTCTCTTGCACGCGTTGGGTCCTTGCTCTCAAGTAAAAGAGTGATGTCTGCTCCACTCTTGAGTTCTGGCTCCCTCAGGCTGAACTTTCCTGTGGTCTTTGTCTCCGTGTCCTTCACTGTGACCGTGGTGGTGAGTTCATGGACTCTACTGCTTGTTTCCTCACGTCTCACAAGGTATGCACTGAAGCTACGGCTCCCTACACACCCTTGCAAAACGGTGTGTCTGAACTCTAGAAAAGAACCCTTACTGATGGTGTCCGTACCCTCCTCAGTGCAGATAAAATGCCTCCTTTTTCTATTGAGACCATGTCCTACATGAAGTGGTTCTAGAATCACGTTCTCCACTATTCCCTCCCTTGTCATGTCACCCCTTTTGAGCATTGGTTTGGGCCTCGTGCTGACCTTTGTCTTGCTTGTATCTAGGGTTGTGTCACTGCGGTTTGGCTTCTCGAGGACTTTCATGACAAAAAATTCAGTCTGCATACCCGCCTATGTACCTTCCACAGTGTCTCTACCATGTCCAAGGCATGGCACTTCTAAGACCCCGACTTTACCTATGTTATCGAGTCTCGTGATGCCCTCTTCTTTGATGATGTCTTTCCTCGCGACCTGTCCCATGTCGCTCCATCCTCTTCCCTATCCTCGCTTCATCGGCTTGGGGAGGGTGGGTCTATCTCAGCCTCCGCTCTCAGATTGGACCCGCCATCTCTGACTGGTGCGGTCCCCTCTTCCTCTGGTCTCTCTCCTTCTTCTTTGTCTGACAGGCTTCCCACTGCTAACACACTTCCTAGAACCTCGTCTCAATCCTCAATTGGTCCTTCTTTGACACCTTTCTCCTTCTGTGTCTGTGTCAGCGCCTCTCGGCGCTCCTTCACTGTTTGCTGACATTACGGCACATTCTCCCCCATGTGTCGTTCCTGACTCCCCTCAAACGCCTGCTTTGCATCCCTCTACGTCTGTTGTTGAAACATCATCTCATCCTATCTTTGATGCCCCTCTACCTAGACCAGAGTCATACACTTACAGAAGGAGGCTTTGTGGCTTTCCACATTAGTCTTCTTCGTATTCCACCCAAACCACTCATAATCGCACTCGTTCTAGTGCATCCTCCATTGCAAGCAGATCCTCTGCCAGACCTACAGGCTTGGATGCACTAGGACTGGCTATCAGTGTTGTCCACCCTAACTCAGCGCTGGACCATGCACTCGTTGTTCATGAGTTCCACAGTATCCTTGAAGCGTCTGTCGCTGGATACATTGCCGCGTATTTTGCAAAAATGGGCTTCCCCCTCTTCCACCAGAGTCTATCATTGCTCGTTAGGCAAGAGAGGCGGCTAACGCTGATCTCCGGGAAAGGGCCATGAGGTCTTTGAACTTGTCGATCTCCCAGTAGGTCAGAATGTTGATTCGGCCCAGTGGGTCCTTCGGCGTAAGCTAAAGCCTGATGGTACGGTTGACAGGTACAAAGCCTAGCTCACTGCCAAGGGATTGTCCTAGATTCTAGGCATCAACTTCAATGAGACATTTTCTCTAGTCAGACGGTACACCACGGCCCGAGCTCTTATGAGCCTGGTTGCCTAGCATGACTGGGAACTGGAGCAGATGGACGTTAATAATGCATTCTTGCACAAACGTCTAGAAGAAGAAAGGTAAATGGTGTAGTCACCAGGCTTTACGGATTGCACGAACAAGGTCTGGCGACTACACAAGGCCTTGTACGGGCTGAAGCATTTGCCCCACTGGTGGAACCTGGAGATCTCATCCACACTCAAGAAAGGTGGCTACCGTTGCAGCACTGTTGACCCAACACTCTTCTTGAATGCACCCTCGCAGCCCTTCATTGTCATCCTAGTCTACGTGGATGATCTCCTCATTACATCACCNTCCCTCCTACATTCCACCTACAAAATGAAAGACCTGGGTCTTTCCCGAGTGTTTCTTGGCATGGAACTTGAGCATGACCGCTAGCACCGTACGTTGCACATATACTAGGCTGCCTACATCCGCAGCCTGAGGGAGCGCTTTGCCTCCCCACTGGCTGACAATCCCATTGCATCCACACCTATGACTCCAGTTGGTCAGCACCTGCTGAAGTCACTTCACACGTCTCAGCAGGGAAAGCTTGTCGACGTCGCCGATTATCTCTGTATCATCGGATCTCTGATGTACCTCGGCACCACCACTTGATCTGACTTGGCCTTCTTGGTCAACTTCCTTGCCCAATTCTCTTAGCAGCCTTGTCAGATGCACCTCAAGGCAGCGTTACGTGTCGTTTGCTAAGCACTGTCCACCGTGCTTGTAGGACTTTGCTACAAATCGTAGCCTTCTATATTCGCTGACGGGTACACTGACAGTGACTGGGCACATGACTCATACACACGCAGTCGCAATTGCTACATCTTTCTTGTGGGTGGGACTGCTATCTCATGGAAGAGTGAAAAAGAGGAATGTGTTTCATGTAGCTCTAGTGAGGCTGAGCACGTTACGCTAGGAGCAGGTACATATGAGAGTGTGTGACTTTCTCGCTTGCTGCAACAGCTGTGTGTACCCATCCACTACATCACGCTATGTTGTGATAACCAAAGCACCAAGGCAATCGCTGAGCATGATGGCATGCATCACTCGAGCACTTTGCACATCAACATTGAGCATCACTATTTTTGTGATTGCATTGCCGTAGGAGAAGTCCAGGTTGTGTGGTTCGACACTTTTCAGTAGCATGCAAAATTTCTCACCATAACCTTTAGCAGTGGAATGTTCAAGGTTGCCATACATGTAGTTTGTCTCTTGCGTACACATGATGCCCCTGATTAATGTGGTCACTCTTTGTCAGTTGCCTATGCTTTTGTTCTCTATGTGGTGTGCGGACTGTTCATTCGTGGGTCATGGGGGAGTATTGGTTGTGACTCTTAGACACGCAAGTGACCTCTTGACTCCATCCATTTACACACACCATCACCGCAAGTGACTAAGTTGACATGAAGCTCAAGGCACACGCGTTGCAGGCCACGCATCATTGGTGTCTCTGTCGAGTGCAAGATTGGCGCGAACTCTGTCATGCCCAGTTGTATCTGAGAGCATATCTGTTGTTATCAGCATGTGGTTCCTTCTGTGATTGATATGCATGCGTAGCTGGACTTGTAGTTTAGAGCAACGTGTTGCTAATCCTACTAGGCCACACTCTCGGCCGTTCCAAACTCTGAGAAACCACGGCGGCATTTGGACGACCGGTTCGCTTCGACCCCGGGGTGGCGGCCGGGCCCCACTTCAAACTACTCGAGTGGGTGGCCCGGTCAACCGGTTGCTAAGAGCTCACCAGCCCGTGACTCCAATACACTAGTCTCTCGTGGTTTCTCAAGGCTTTTGACCAACTCTTTGTCTCTTCGGTCACCATGGCTGACCTGTGATCCACCCTCGCATGGTAGAGAGCTTGTGCTAACATCTTGCTACTACCTAGCTGGGTCGACCATGACGGCTCGGACGACCAACCCGGTCACGGATCCAACGGCGGTAAACCAGCTGTCCCTATCAACAGCCTCGATGGCAACAAGAGGAACGACAGGTGGCATCCGACAACAGGCGCGGATCAATGAGGAAATGGCAAACCGTATATCCGCACTCAAGGGGATCAACAACCATATGCTCCAACAACTCAATATTGTGATGGAGGCTCTTCGCAACGCAAGTGAACGGGAGGCGGTTCTTGCCGAGAGAAATACCTGACTCTTGAGGAAACCCGCAATTCCTTCAGCCCCTCCCAAACCGTCTATTCCCAAAGATTCCAAAGGACCAACAATTCGGATGTGGCTGACGAGTCTAGAGGTAAACTTCACCGATGCTGGGGTGAGCAACAATCGACAGAAGATCGATCTTGCCACCACGATTTTGCGTGGCATGGCACTCAGTTGGTGGTCTGATCTAAAGGAAATCCAACTACAGCAGGAGACCAGCGGGGCCTCATCAACGGCCAACGGAGCTAGTCTCATATCACCGACCGCAGGTATTCTATCCTTGGAGCAGATCAACCCGTACTGGCAAGACGCGCTGATGCCACCATGGCAAGACACGCTGGTGCAATGCTTGCACATTTTGGATGGCTTAAACAGAAGTTCAACTCTTAGTACAAGCTCCAACATCTCTGACAGCATTCTAGTGCAGCATGTTACACACATGGATTTTGTGACATCATCACTGGTGCATACATCGTCCCCGACGAGCTCTGTTTACACTACAAGAATAGCCTCAAACTAGGCATCCAGCGGGCGATGGCCATTTTTCATCCAAAATGACTTATCGCGGATGATCACAACAACAAAAATGATAGAAAACTATGAATATAGCGCTTGGATCCAGGAATCCTACGGTTGACGACCCCCAAGCACAGTTATTGTGGAAATACAAAAATCCAATCGGGGGAGTTCTTGACTCTGATGGAAGTGGACGCCATTGACCAGAGAGGTACACACACCCGCTACAACTACAGAAAATTCGGGAATATCAGTGGCAACTGCTAAAGCAAGCAGTAGGCCAAAAAGGGGGGAAGTCACAGAAAAAGATAGTCGGGAAATGACAAGGGGCAAGAGTAAACGGCTCGGCTCTTGTCCGTGAGGAGCGATCTGCACTGAACTATCACCCATGTGAACGGCCTACAAAGCCGCAGAGAGTTTTCCAGATTGCAAAGTGTGTCAAGTAGTACGAGGACGACCAACCAGCGATACTGCTAAAAGTGCAACCCTGAGGTTGCATGAGTTGCATAACAGTACCGGTGTTTTGGAGGGAGGAGCTTCTCATAGTTTTGTAAGAAGAGATATGGTTCGCAAACTGGGTCTGCACACCAAACCAGGTGTATTTGAAGATTGAAAATATGGAGACTCCGAGAACCATTAGGAATTCAAGTGGGGGATTTGCGGAATGTGACGGTCTAGAGTTCTTGTCCACTAAGTGATCACAAAATCATTCTCGGACAAGATTTCCTAAACCAACAAAATCCGCAAGTTGACTAGAACAGCAACGACGTCTACGTGGAGATTGACGGTGCCAAGCGACAACTTTCGCACAAGGGGCGGAAGACGATAGTGGAAGCAATAGAGGTGGAATCAACACAAGAAGCTGCAGTGACCAAGAAGCGGCAACATGTGCAGCCGATATAGCTCAACATGGCCAAATACTGCATACGAAAAGGAGCTCGTGCATGGCTTGCACATTTTGACCCAACGGAGCAAGCGGGAGTGGAAGCAGTTGAGTCATCGACTTCATCAGCCTCATCAGCCTCATCGGCATCAACCAAGTTTGCGATGGTACCTGAAGAGTTTGCACCTCATTCAATTCATTCTCCCATTCAAGAGTTTGCGGACGTCTTCCCGATCAACTCCCAAAAACCCTACCACCTCAACCCGACATAGACCATCTCATCGAGTTGAAACCGGGCATCCGACACATAGTTCGAGGGGCCTATCAGATGAGCGATCATGAGCTGACCGAGCTGAAATAGCAGCTCGATGAGTTGGTAAGTCAAGGGTGCATCCGCCCATCAACGTCACCATACGTCGCACTAGTATCATCCATGAAAAAAAAAGCAGGCAAAATGCGGATGTGCGTGGACTACCCGGCTACCCGGTGAACAAAGCTACCATCAAGAATCGCTCCCCTCTTCCTCGAGAAAACAGACTTTTTGACTCTGAGGAGCTTGAATGCTTGCCAAATCGATCGACGCAGCGGTTATCACTAGATTTGCATGACAGACGTCGACATCGAGAAGATGGTGTTCCAAACACTCTATGGGGATTTTGAGTTCACGGTCATGCTATTGAGATTCATGAATATCCCAACAACGTTCATGGAAGCAATGAACAATGTTTTCCGCCCATGCCTTGAAGATTTTGTTTTGGTGTACCTGGACAATATCCTGGTGTATAGCCGCACCCCAATAGAGCATAATGGATAACTTTGAAAGATTTTCAAAAGTTTACAATGAACGATTTTCTTGGGGAAACTCTCGAAGTGTGTCTTGGGTCGCAGTTCGATCGAGTTTTAGGATCACGTCATCGATGGCGGACGGATCACCATGGATCCAAAGAAAGTAGTAGCAGTCGCTCATTGGCCGACGCCGGCCAACGTCCAAGAAGTTCAAGTTTTTCTTGGCTTATGCATTACCACCGTCAATTCGTACAGGATTACACCCGAGTATTAGTGCCTCTCTCCGATCTCACTTGAAAAGAAAATGAGTGGCGGTAGGTAGACAGCGAACAAGAGGCGTTCACCGCTTTGTGGTACGCTGTGACCTTAATGCCATCCATACAATTAGCGGATGTAACGGTCGACTATGTCATGGCTACGGACGCCTCAGATCAAGCCTTCAGCATGGTCCTTCTAGAAGATCATGGCAACGAAGAGCAACCGGTCACATACATGTCATGAAAACTGCGAGGACCGGAACTCAACTACGTCGTACACAAGAAGGAGATGATAGCGATGCTCGGTCGTACATGCATTGAAGACATGGTAGTGCTATCTTGAATGCCGCCGGTACATCATATGAAACAACCACCATGCGCTAAAATATTTGAAGACGCATCCAAACCTAAGTCAACGTCATACCGGATGCATGGAGTTCCTCCAATCCGGGTTCGACTACGATATCGAGTATTGGCCAGGCAAGACCAATCTAGCAAACGCGCTCAGTCGCCAACCAGATCTGATGGCTAAGGCAGCATCGCTACAGATGCAACGAGATTCTTATCTCAAACAGTTGTTCACACGAGGCTACAATCAGAATGGCGGATACAACAAGGGATTGTTCTGGTACGACGCATCCTATTTGCGGTGACGATTCACTTGCTAGGTGGTCGTTCCCCTGAACGACAAGTTCTGCTGCATGCTGCTCAAAGAATGCCGCGACACCGGTCTAGGCACACATTTTGGAGAAGACAAGACACTGAAGAAGCTGGCAAAACACAACTTGTGGGGTAAGATGTAATCCGACGCGGCCAACTTCTGCAAGTCCTGCGACATGTGTCGGCGACAAAAATCCAACAGCATGTGGCCACCCTGACTTCTGTAGCCACTCCCCACTCCGACGGAACCATGGACCGACATCTCCATGGTCTTCGTCACGAGATGACCGGTCACACACGAGGGATATAACGTAGCCCTCATGGTTGTTGACAGTTTTTCTAAAATGTATCACTTTGTTCCAATGAAGACTATCGTCACCGCCGCAGGAACAACGTGGCTGTTTCTAAGCAACATTGTACGGCTACACGGCATGCGCAGCACCATGACGAGTGATAGGGAAGGTTGATTTACCTGTACTTTTTGGCACAAAGTGATGACTTGCTACGAAAGTCGGATCGAGCTTTCAATGTCGTTCTACCCTCAATCGACGGCCCAACCGTGTGAACCAATCAGACGCTCTAACAACTTCTCTAAACATTATGCAAACCTCACCAGACGGATTGGGCAAAAAAAGTCCTGACCACAAAAATTCCATTCAATTGACGATCCCTACTACAACATGTAAAACTCCGTTCAAAGTGGTGGTGCCAAACTTCCCACCACCCCAGCTGGAGTATAGCCAGAGCAACATTCCAGCGGTTGACGTCCAACGCCGTGATATCTACACCATCTGGGATGAAACACGACAAATACTCGGAAAGACACAAGCGCCGATGAAATGAGCAGCTCACCAAAATCACAGCAACGATATCTTTGCTGCTAGCAATAAAGTTCTTCTCAGTTTAGCCAACATCAAACTCTAAGGAACCAATTGTTTGAAACTCAAACCCCAAGGGTTGGGACCGTTTGAGATTGACCTCATGCAAAACCCCATGGTTGCGCAACAAAAACTCCCCAACACTATGCACGTTCACCTAGTGTTCCATATCAAAAGACTCAAGCACTACCAAGACCCTGGGGAGAACTTACCTGGGAGGGATGTACCTCCCCCTTCTCCTATCGAAGTCGATGAGGACACAGAGTGCGTCAACAAGGACATCCTCGGCCATTGACAACGTGGAAAACTGACATAACATCTTGTCAAGTGGCACAGCCACAACGCCGCGCATAACAGCTATGAAATCTATGACAACCTCAGCGATGTTAATCAAGTAATTGACGGATACAAGCGACATCACGGTGCCACATCTATACGCGCGCCGGGATGTCACGGTTTAAAGGGGGGGGGAGTGTTATGTACCAGACAAACACGAGTCCCTTATTTTTTTTAGTGGGAATTTCTGTCATTACACGAATAGCCCACCGTACGTCGAGGCCTCAATTTTTGCCTGAGCGGTCGAAGGCAATTCGGCTGACTACCCTCGTCCTCCGGCAAACCTTTTCGCACTTTCTGACAACTCCGATCACTTTCAGAATCATTGACAGACGTGTCACAACCTTTTGGTCGACTTCTTGGCGCATTGAGATGTACAAAGATTTGTATAGATTCATCTTGCATTTTTGCCGTCAATCTTCGAAGCCTCCCGATTCCTTAGTGGAGCTTCTTGATTTGACCACTCATGATGCGACTCTGCACGAGTCGTTGGACGATCGACCCGATGACCCCGACTACATCTCATTTGTAACTCGACACTTGAATGTATGTGTTCGATCATTTCGACGTTTTTCATTGAAGTACACTTACCAGTAATCTTAAACTGCTCAAGTACCCCAAATTCTTAAGCAAGTTCTGTCTCGCATCGTGTACCTATTCATCATTTACGCTTTGTTTGGCATAACATGTGGGGAGTATAGTTGGATGATGCTTCCTTGTTGATCTGAGGGGCCATTCTTGGGAGCGCCCTCCCATTTCATGTCAATTAAAGGGGGAAAATACTCATGCTTAATGTAGCGCTAGTGTGCCACATGGCTTGAACTCAACATGGCATGTGGGGCGAAGCTGGGATAACCTGAGGGTCGGAGACCCTCAAGTACCGCAGTTTCGACCCAGTGGGCCCAGCTTCCCGTTCGTTAACTACATTTGGTATTAGAGCATCGAGGTTCGACACCCATTGCAGACACCGAGGGCGGGTCCATTCCTTTCTGGGAGGAATGTAGCCCAAGTATGCTACATGGCTTGGACTTGTCCTGGCCTATGGGGCGACTGATGGGATGACTTGTGGGTCAGAGACCCTCAAGTACCACAGTTTTGGCCTGGTGGGCCAAGCTTCTCGTCCGTCTACTACATTTAGAGCTGTCAAAATCACGTATGGAGCACAACCAACGGATGGACGAATAGACTCTTCTATTGGATTTCGACACGTATCACCACTGGTGAAATGTGTTGCAAATGTTCCATTCTAGCACAAAAAAATAATGACAAATCGGGAACTCAGCACATTCATCGTGGGCTGATACAACCGACCTTGGATTTTGCGCAGTTCGTGCGTTGGATGTTCATCACGGTTTGGTCACTCTGCCACAACAACAAAGTGAGATTCTTCCCGTCCGTATTCACGACCGCCCGGTTGCACCTCCAATCCATCTCAAAATTCCTATCTTGCAACCAATCCTGGCTGATCAAGCAATCGTAGTCATCCATAGGAAAAGTGTTGAACTCCATTTCATACACCAACTCACCCATATGGACCGTGTGCTTGATGAAAGGTCTTTTGCATTCCACCACTCTAGACACCTGTCAAACCATGGTTAACGTCTCCAACTATAGTGTTGTCCCAACCTTGTTGCCAACTTGTTGCTGAAGAAGCTTTGGCTCGCTCCATCATCCAACAACTGTGTAGCTTACTTTGACCCTTCAAATTCTCATCCGGAATCTCAAGAACAAGGTCCTGGATGATCCCTACAAGCTGTCTGATCTCACCTTTATTCCGTAACACCACTTATGGCAACTCCTTAGTTGACAAAAGCCTTTTAAGATGGGTTCTTTCCCTTACAGATGAAAGGCTTACAGAACTAGGTCATCTCCTCCTCACTATTGATGCATGTTTTTCTACTGCGCATTGCTCTTGAGGAAATCCTGCTTGCTATGACCCTACTTACCCCAAGCCTATGACTTGCCTCTCGGTTCCTTTTTTTGGCATGTCCTGTTCCCCACCTTGGATTGCATCCACTTCCATGGGCATCGCCTTGACCATCTGCTCCACTTGCGGTTACATCGGGTAACTATTACGACATGCATTGCAGCTTAGTGCATTGATGTACTCTACCATCAAAACCTGCTCTGAAAAGAGATGCGACCAAATCAGTGCAAGTTCACGTTTTACGTGTGGCTTCAGACTAGCATTGTAGCGGTTGTACACCTTGGTGTCCTAGACGTCATCGATGTGCAATGCTAAAGCCATGAAGCCTGTCGTGTAGTCCTGGACTGATTTGCCTTGGTTGACATGTTTGTTCTTGTCTAGCGCGACTTGACTACCATTAAGGAGGTCGAAACACATCTGGAGTATCGTCTTGAATCTCTCCCACATCTCTAGATTCTTCTTCAATGCACGTTCACCGAGCTATACATCCTTCCCCAACAGTAGACTTGATAGTGGCCGATGCCATGGAATGATGTTCAGCCCATCTGGTAATGCAACAGTGTCATATTGGCATTATACCGACCACCACTCCGATGTTGTTCCACAGAGCACCGTGGGTGCATAATCTTGCCTCGTGGCATTTTCTCCCATGGGAACATCCAATGCTATGAAGTACTGGCTCATTGTGAAGAGCATAAAACCGAGCAAACGTCAACAAACTTTTATGTTAAATGTGAACCGAATGGCGACCCAAGTGTCGGTTACATACCAAGCCCTTGTAATCAACCACCTACCTTCAACCCCTTGATCTTTAGCCCAACCTTTGAGATGTTATACAGCCCTATCCTAGCAGCGAGACCAATTCTAGTTACCAAGGTTTTTGCCGTGCGACTCCACCGACGGCGTTTGTACGGATATACACTGCAGAATTCTTGTTGGATCGAACAGGTGTATGCAAGATGATGCTGTGAGTACAAAGATACTTGAGTGAAAATTGAATCCTTTGACCTGATAGAATTGATAAAAGGCAATGTACCAAGTTGTGCATATCTTTGGCATGTTTAAAACAACCTCTTGGCTTATTCATGTTCCAGCCCCAAAGAGCCAACCAAGAGCACCTTGGCATTCCATAGCCTTCTAGCAAGGCACATTGCCGCAAACAAGAGATGCATCACGTAGTATGTACCAAGATCTTTCCAATGCATGAAACAAAGTCTCAGTCTACAAAGAAATAACTTAGTTATGGATGTTTCCATGTACCACACACGACTACCACTTTAATCACCGCCACCGGGGATCACAGCCCCCCAAAGTACCTTGCTTCCGTTGTGCCTCCAGATTCTATCTCAAAGTGCCCATAGCCCCTAATAAACCTTGCCTCACTATGTAAGCGTCCATCTAGGGGCGCTTTGGTTTGAGTGGAATGTGGCTTTATTGTGCTCGGGATCAAACCGGCATGTCTCCTGCTTTCCTAAGATGTGCCTCACACCTTCGCACGACCATGTATTCTTGTTACCACGTTGAATGATCCAGTTCTAGGATCAAGTTCGCACAAATTTTCACATGGAATACAATGAGCACACCACAACGAGCACATGAAGTCATCGTGATGATCTAATTACTTCCTCGACCGACGGTTCCTGTAACAAGAAACCACAAAGGTACGAACGTGGTTAGTGGCAAGCGCAAGGCTGTCGGAGAGGTTCTATAGGTGAGTAGGTCAAAGAGGAGGGCATTTCAAGAATCGATGATGTAGTGGCAAGCATAGACCCAAAGCCGCCAGGCTTCGACTGCGAGGAGATGTCAAGAAACCCACACATGCAATCCATCTTTGTGAGACCTTGGACCCTTGCTGATCCTTGAAACACCAAGTGCAAGCCAAAGAGCCCCACATATCAACGAGATAGAGGTCGACGCGATGGCCAAACTATGTCGTTTACGGTGTGACATGGCCTCTCAGTGGACCGTGCGGAAGGCAGTTCCATGCCCATGTTGTGTAGGAGAAGCCCTCAAAGGCAAAGGACCCTGGGAGATTGCAGTTACACTTCATGGCGCGAATTGCATCCTCCATGGCTTAGTTCCAATGCTCTAACACACCATTATGTTGGGCTGCACCAGGGGCACATAACTGGTGAAAAACACCATGTTCAAGAAATAAGTCATATATTTTAGCAAGGAAAATCTCTCCCATGATACGATCAGATCATGTGGAGTGGTTGGTGAGAGTGGCGCTCAACTATAGCTAGTCAAAGACAGACCACGAGGGTGATAATGCTCTTGTGGCGTAGGCTATAGACCCATTGCATGTTAGTGAATTAGTCTGTCAAGGTTAGGATATGTCAAATCGGATCTATCAGAGACTCGACTAGGAAAGGGCCAAGAAGGTTCGAGAAGACTAAGTTCAACGGACGCAATGCCTATGATGTAAAGCTCGGATAAGCATGGTGATGCATCTTATCATATCTTACCCTAGGCACAGAAGAGACAGCTGGTCTTAGGTGGTTTCTTGAAGGAAGCCAAGTCAAGACCGAGGGCTGGCTATGTTGGGATAAGATTGGACAAACTGTGTGTGCTCACGTGGCAAAGGTAATGATGCAGCAGACATTTGTGCTAAAGGGAGAGGACACCAACGATGAACGCGCACGCTATAGGGGAAGGATAGGGAAAAGACGGAGGGGAACACAACAAGCAACACAATACAACTCATTGATGTCAAAGGCACAGAGGTCGATTGCATGGGTGTCACAAGAAAATACTCTGGTACAATTAGTGTAATGCCCAAAAGAAAGACTCATCATGGTACAGACACAAAGAGAGAGGAAGCTGAGGTTGAGAGAAAGGACGCAACGCACACTAGAAATGTACCAGGGGCTAGACGGGCCATCCAATCGCGAACCACACCTTAGATAGGGAGTGACTGACGAGACCCCGTGCAAACTGATCGAATCGGCTCGTCGGGATAGAGGAGGAAAAATTCGGTGGGGCAACACGTCATGTGGTGGGTGGAACTGGAATCAATGATCTAGGTGTCTCTCACTTCAATTCTTGTCGTCGACACCAAGCCACGAGCCATTGAGCACTCAATCTGTGTTGGATGCTTAATATATGATTGTGAACAAGGACTAAAAGCACTAGTCCATGACTTTTCAAGACAAGCCTCATTCTCCTCACACCACGATAGAGCTCCCACTCGTTAATGGTATCTTGTCTCCTTTTGCACAAACTGTTTTCTCTCATCTTGATTTTGAACTTATGTCCATTTAGTCCAACCCTTTAACATCGAATTTCCAATAATGTTTAGGGGCTTGGTCGGTTGAACGACTCTCCTGGATTTGTGCTGAGGT